>JABASD010003095.1:0-21993 GCA_019776165.1 Pogonognathellus flavescens
GTTTGTGTTCAGTTTGGACTGTTTTGCAAGTCAAAATTAAAAAAGAAATTAAAGACAGGGTGAAAATGATTTTATAGGCAGTAACAACTGTGAATTTGAAATAAAAATGATAATTAACTAAAAATTACTAAATCTAATAAGGTTTTCGGACTAATAAAATGTAGGTTTTCCAGCGGATGTGTGTTCGGTTCGATTCGGTAATTCATTCGATCATGTTCGCGTTCGGTTCGGTTCGGTAAAAATCTTAAAATAATTGTTCGGGTTCGGTTTTACCGAACCGAACAGTTCGGTTCGGGCCCACCTCTATTTGGTATGATACAAATGTAATGATTTAGGTATAAACTACACATATTGTATGGTTCATTTTTGTTTATTTGTATATGTATTCAGTAAATTCAATCCTGCTAATTTGTGTGGAATAATTAAGTGCGAAGCTATATACGATATTTGCAACTATCAGTTAATTATCAGGATTTAATTTACGTCATTTTCCACCAAATTCAAGCATTACCAATGATGACAAACTACATTAAATAAAAAATACCTACCAAACTATACTAACATTACATATAATAGATAGTTATTAAAGTGTAATAATCGAACTTGTTATACCAATAGCGATCCTACTAAATTGTAACAATAGTGAAAAAGTACTATATTATTAGCAAATGTAATATTAGATAGCAAGGTGGTCAGCCACAAAAAACAACAAGAGGAAAATAAAACACAGTGTAGATTATAGAAAGAGGAATACGATTGCCCGTACAATTTATTATAAAACATATTTTAACAGACACCTATTGTAAAATACTAATATTCTGGATTTTGTATAAAAGGTTGCAATTTGCATGAGTTTATTTGGACAATAAGGTTATCGATGTATATTTATATAGATAATATGTTTTAAATTCAACCAGTAAAAGTTTTATTGCACAGAAGGACAATAATAACAATGTATTATTAATAATGAATTTTTATAACAAGATTAAGTATAACTATACCACACACGACATGCATCTGGTGGTAATTTCAATGAGAACAACGAATAAGACCGTAAATATATTCTTTTTCGGTAATATCACACTTTTTCCCTTGGTAGAGTGAACGAACGGTTCGAATTCTCGTCTGAATTACACATGAATCAAAATATTAGAGTCTATTCATAATGATTATTAGCACGCTAAACAACATAACGATAGTTGATTAGATAATGGACTTACCGAAGTGCGTACGTAAGCCAGGATTATAGCAGCGGTCGTTTGAATCAAGTCATATTGCGGTGGGCCTTGAAAAAGTTGTTCTGGTAGGTTTAGCACAAGGAAGACCCCTTGCCCACAAAAAAGTATCCAAAAAGCACAATAAACGTAAATTTTGACCTGAAAGCTGTGAATGTAAAGCTACAAAAAAGCAAAATGAAAGCAAACAATTTTTATTTTGTCATAATTTCGTAGAAATTGAATTTTTCTGATTAAATACGACGGTTACCTTTCCAAATTTCATAATGAGTATCAAAACGGTATGTATTATTATGGTGTAAGCAATCATTAGTAACATCCAATAACTGAAAGAATGTGTCTCGATTACTAATAGGTTCGTTACTAAATTTTTGAGATGATCTGCTTTATCTTGGTCTACAAATCGGTTAGGATCGTTATTAAGTGCTAAAATTAAATAGCATGCATCCGTTAAGACAGCTAATCCGAACATTATGATCTGTTTGATTCCCAACTACCGAAATAAAAAATAAATGTAAAATTATTCCAAAATACTAATACATAATACAGATAATTGCAATTCATTTTATTTGCTGAATCTTACTGAAACGATTAGAAAAATGAAATTCCACGGGCGGTGTCTGAAAAACCCGACAAACCAAAACAGCAACATATACATGGACGTGAGTACTCTGCAAAACCAAATACGGATGCCATAAAAAATTTGATATTCAATACTGAAATCTGTGATGTATTATTTTGAATTCATTTATAGAAAATTGTTTTCAATGTTTTTTCATTACCCTGTTAACACCAAAGTTTCAATCATATAATCGTAAGTCATTCTGACCAATTCATTACGCAAGGAGGGCCTAGAATGAAAATTAAGTGAAAACAGATTGTTATTATTAAACAACAGTTAAATAGTAACTTGTAAAGTTTTTGTTAACGTTCATTACCAATACAAATAAGTTATGAGCATTCCAGTCAGGGGGAGGTAAAGTAAAGTACCCACGCACACGATTATAATCAGAAATCTAAAAAAATTGTAAGACGCTGCATGTTGCACCAATTATTACAATTAATTAATTAAAATGTAATTCTTGTATTATTTGTATTCAAACCTGAATTGGTATTCTCTATCTTGAAATTGAGGACTAATGCGATACTGTTTATCTTCACAAACCTAAAAAACCAAATAACCTTCCGGTTTCATAGTGAAAGAAAACCATTTTTTGAGACCATAATTATAATTTCTTACCTCAGCACACGATTTGTCAAGTTCCAGATTTGCGAAAGGATCAGTTGTGTGAATACCGTACTTTTCGAAAACATTAGACCGTGGGTCTTCACGACGATTTCGTACTGTTTTTTCCTTTTTGTTTATTTTGAACCATGGAACACGCGGAGGATCTGGAAAAACATCGATACTAACAGGCGTTGGGGGTGGAGGACTTGGAGGACGACGTTTGTCAAGCTGCGTGGCGTACGGACCAAACTTTTGAGGCCATCCAATTAATTTGTTCTTGAAGATGACCGGTCTCGTGTTGGGAAATCGATGAGTGCTACGCAAACCCGGAATTTCACCTTTCTTAAAAAGAGCTTGATTAAAACTGTATTTTCCAGCACGAATAATTCTGCTTTCGGATTTTCTTGTTACTGATGTTACAGTCGTTGCACGAGATTCAGTCACATTTCTCATCGGCATTAGATTCGTCGATGTACCTGGCTGTTGAAATTAGAGAAGTCTCACATTAGTTTTACGACGTCGCAACTAAACTAAAAAGTTGCAACTTCAAATAAGTTAAAATAAAAACGTAAATAAAATAAGTATGTTGAAATTGGATTACCGTAGGAGGAACGGGTTCGGTCTCGTTTTCGTCCAACTTTCCAACATCCAACGTCGCTTTACCAACTTTCTTCGATTTTCCCATTTTTCCAACAAAGAACAGTTTTTCCAACAGTTACTGAAATGAAGCACAACTCTGCAGATTGTGTCGCTCGCAAGATGCACAAAAGATCGAGTGAAAATGCAATCGAAAAGCCCAGGTGCTATTTGAGTTTGTCATTAGAAACAAAATTAAGTAACATATTTTCGTTTCGTATGTATCTAAGACGACTGATTTTGACAATCAGCTGTAATTTCGCTGTAATAATTTTTGATGAAATCACAAACATAAACATCAGTTTCCATTTCAATTCTCAACTTGAATTTGTCATTTCCTATACAAATAGCACGATTTGAAGAACTTTTCTTACAATAATAAGCAATTAACTGTAATAACTCCAGCAAAAATGGACGAAAATACAACGCACCTAGAATCCAGAAAGGTATCTATAAAACACAGTCCAACAAAGCTTCCTTCTCCACCGGAAACAGCTTCTCAAATTGCCACTACTGCCGCATCTTCCCGTCGGAAACTAACTGTACAATCCTCCAAGTTGAAACTTTTGATGAAAAATAAAACACACGCTCCTCAAGTCTGGGCCAGAATCCGTCCACCTCCAACGTTTCAAGATAATGTGTTCAAGGTTGACGAAACGGGAAAAGTAAGCACTTCTACATAAAAAATACAGAGATTATTGAAACTGTAATTTATAATTAGTGTTTGAATTATGGAAACTGAACTATGTTTTAAAAACTTACAGCGTCTTTGCGTTAAATTGGACGATCCGAACAGTAAAAACAATCTCCATCATTTCCCAACGGACGGTATTCTTTACAACAGCAGTCAGGATGAGAGTTTCACTCTTGTAGCCCATGATTTAGTTCAAAAAGCTTTTGACGGTGTTTCCTCTCTTTTTATTGCACTTGGTGCGGAATTAACCGGAAAAAACTTCACACTGTTTGGCACGCCAGGGAATTATGACGTAATAAATTATCTTGAATCTTTCCTCAATAGTAGTAGCAATCGATCTAGCAATAGTAGCAAATGTCCATTGATAAAAAATATTTCAATTTAGCACCGTGGACTAATACCTCGGACAATCGATCACATATTTGACACATTGGATAAAATCGTATCAGAGAAGTTTTACCAAGTCTTCATTTCTGGTGTTCAAATTCGTCAGAATCACATTCGAGATTTGGTGACAATGACACCATACAATATTGATTGTATAGGACTGGATGGACCTTGTGTAATAATGTTAATTTTTGTATTTTGTTGTATATATTACATTTAAAGTACTCTGTCATCAACTCAATCAGCTGTTAGCACAGCAGCAGTGCACCGAATAATTGTGATTGTCTTGTTCAACAGCAAAAGATGATGCACGAAGTGTACAACAGGGAGGAAGCGGGAGCAATTTTACACAGAATTTTTGCGGAGAAAGCAAAATTAAAAGAGAAATCACCAGAAAAATTCCACACCTTCATATATTTTGATATATACTCGGTAAACCTCCTTGAAAAGGCTCCTGTTCAAAAGTCTCGCGTAAGAAACTGTTTTTGATTGTTAGATAATTTGAATATTTTTCAAAATTGTATCCATTCATTTGTAAACAACAAAACAATCAGCTGTTTTTCAACATTTGCTTACGATTAGATCACATTTGTGAAGATAGCTTCGATTCCAACACGACAAAACGTATTCAAGACTTTCCGTAGTAAATCTACAACAGCTGATGACGAATGTATCGACAGTACTGGGTGTCCTTGTTTTCCAAACAACGGAAGATCGGTTTCCAAAACTGAAGTAGAAAAACCACCGTTGCCTTTCGTACTTGGAGGAAAATGTTGTCATCGTAAAGAAAAGCTATCAGCTTGTATATCGATGGAAGACAATGACAGTGATCTTCGTCGAGATTTGTTTTTTCTGGAACAGCTGTTTGCAAGATCAAATCTTCTTAGAAAAATACACCTTATGAAGGTATTACTTTTATTTATATCCGATGTCGATATTCATGATTGTATTATTGTATTGTTGAACTAAATGCAAAAAGAATTAATATTTGGTTATTAATTTTAGTTGAAACGACCTGATTTGCTGGCTACTCACTTCAGCAACTTACATATTGCACCAAGTCAATATTTCCGTCAATGTAAACTGACACATTGTCTAAAAGACATGAGTATGGGTAACACTGAAATTCGAATAATAATTCACGTTCGTCCTGAGGCTATTCACATTGATGCAACAATGGATGCACTGAATTTCGCCAAACGAGCCAAAGGAATTCCTATCATCCCTAAATATCGTAAGCATCAAACCCGCACTAACAGCGGGCGTTTCCTCAAGGGTTCTTTGCGCGAAAACCACATAAGCATTGAAGAATCGATTTTAAATACTTTATTGCACGACCAGCCTGGGTCGTTAACTATTCAGTTGAATCCTCATCACGTGAAATTGATCGGCCAGCAAGTGAATAAATACTTCACAGGAAAACTGGGTCAGGAAAAAGTAACAGAAAAGCCCTTGGAACATCGATGTGAGAAAAAACCACCTTTGAAAGTCGTTTCAATCGAACCGAGTTCGGAAGAGATTGAAAAAGCATCTCAAACTCATTATAAAGTGCCTGTGACTGATGATCTTGGTGCAACCAGTTTAACATCCAGGAATTCTATAGTTCAATTTATTACTTTGAAACAAATGGAAGAAAAAGAACAAAAACTCAAAGAAGCCGAAAATAAGGAGAAAATAGTGGAATCTCCTTCATTACATGAAAGAAGACAAAGTAACGCTAACAATAAATCCAAAAGTGGAATTGAAAAAGTTGGAAAGGAGAAGGAAATTGCTAACGGTGTCCCAGAAGAAACCGAAGTTGTCCCAGAAGTTGCTCCGGAGGAGGACAAAACTAAAATTGAAACAGAAAAGATTTCGAACGTGGATGAAAAGCCAAAACCAGCTGGTCATACTAAAAAGGGACGAAAAGGAAAGGATGGCCATAGTAAGAATTCCAAGACTGATGCGAAGAAAACTAAAAAAGAGAAAGCAAGAAAGTCCATTTCTGTAGCAGATAAAGTAAAGACAGCAAAAATAGCTTCTCAGGAAAAAAGATCACCTACTTCATCAGTCAATAACGGCGCAATTGAAACTTCTCCTGCTGATCCGAATGCAAAAATAAAACAAAAGAAGAAAAAACAATCCAGAGCCAGACTAGAGGAAGATGGACCCTTGACCGTAAAGGACGCGTGGAACTCCTTCATTCTCAATCCCGCAGGCCGCAAGATTTTTGCAATTATCCAACAAAATGTCGAGTCCACCTGTAAACTGTCTCAGGAAAAAAACAATATTAAGAAATACGCCGCCAACCTGAGAAAAAAGATTGATTCCGTTCAGCTTGAAATTGAAAATCATAAGAATCGAGCATCTAATAAGTCGAAAAAACGTTCAATCCAGGATAAAAATAAAAATACGGAGACTTCCGAGTTTGAAAAGAAACGGTTGTATGACATTAAGGTAATCTTGCATTTTTATGAACTTGAAACAATTGATGAATACAATTATAAACAATTTATAACCATTTTATTGTTAATAATTAATTATTATTTTTTACTTTCTCATAGATTATGCAATTGTCAAGAGATCCTTTATTGGTACGACTACACAACATGAAGATGCAATTTAACATTCACAAACATGACTTGGAAGTTGACAAGAAATCTTGTGAAAGTTCCTTTCAGATTTATGCAAAGGTAATCATTAATTACAGTTCAGTATTATCATTATTAATATTAATAATATTAATAATATTATCTTAAATATACTAAATTGACTACGTTTGTTCGGTTTTTGTTGATTTTACAGGAAAACTTCGGTCTGATTGTGTCTGTAAAAGACATTCCATTACATGTACCGGATTTTAAGCTGGAGTCAGTTACTAATATTCAAAAATTGAAGGCGAAGGCAGAATCTTTAACGATCATTGCGAGTAAAACGGATCAAGAAACATCTGAAGGCAAAATGACAGCTGCTGGGGGTTTACTTGGTCATCATACATCTACTACAAAAAGAAGAACCAGATCTTTACCAGACGACTTGATACACAGCACGAATAGCAAACAATATCAGGACATTTCTCATGTTGGACGAATGCAAGCGAGATTTTTGAGAAAAATCAATCACTACAGGCCTCAGTGGGTGAAGTACTACTGAATTCAGAACTCAAGGTGCGGTGACAATATGACTGTTTATAAATAATTGTACTAAAATAATACGCAGAACACAAATGAACTATTTGAATGAAATATTTTTCAATAAGTAATATCACCAATGATGAACAAAGAATGGAAATATAAATGATTACGCAATTGAAAGATACTTTGTGTTGGTATAAATTTTTCGGCATAATTATTATTATCATTATAAATATGTATCAAGTACAGTGAAGTATATACACGTCCTAAAAATTGACAAAATATAAGCATTAATGTGCAGTAGACGTTTGTCTTTCATTCCTTCACTTCATGTGGTTACTGTTAATACTGTTATTTCTATACGTTGGATATGCATGCCCCTAAAAATGGTAAAACACTCAGAGATAGGGAAAAACCTTTAAAAATGATCAAAAACATGAATTAAACCCTAAAATATACAAAATATGTACTAAAAAACCAAACCCTTTAAACAGAGGAATAAACATTTATTTTATACAATATAAATTAATTAAGCTATAAAATGATTTCTAGTTAAGATTTTGTCACAGATAATACAAGCAAATAATAGAAAATGAATTTCATCATAGGACAGAAAGGTACTTTTCTTATGAATTCTAATAAGAAAACGGCGTACTCTACAATATTATTATTGATTTTAATTATATGTAAAAGTAAATGACAACACCAAAATTAAAATTTTGAAATTTTGAAAACTAATTATTTAACCAATATTTGAAACATAGTTTAATATGTAACGTTTAACAAATTTTAACAGTTAGATTTTACGTTTATAGAAATATTCAGTTTTCTGTAGTTTACTCAAAGCAGTGAAAAACATTTATTTGAAATCTGAAAAGCATACCTTTATATTTCTCTTATAGATATTTAAATTAAAGCATTAAGAGGGGAGAATAATCATCCTATTTATTTTCATTCAATGTTAATTATCATTTAATTAAAAACAAAACAATAAAATTATGAAGCATGAAGTCTTTCATGTTTACGTAAAATCCACTTTTCAGTGAACGACTTTCCGCAATTGGTACATTTGAACAATTGGCCGGTATGAATTCTTTCGTGAATCCGTAAATAACGGAGATGAGCATATAAGTTTCCGCAAGTGGTACATTCGAATAACTCACCTGTGTGAATTTTTTCGTGCTGACGTAAATGCCGTAGTTCAGAAAATGAACTTTCGCAGTAGGAGCAGTGGTGATCTCCGGTATGAATTTTTTCGTGGATTTTCAAAGTTTTAGCATATTTAAATCTCTTATTGCACAGTTGACACTGAAATAATTTTTCCTGCGAATGCGAAGCTTCATGAAATGTGCAAACACTTTGACATGTAAACACCATAGTACAAAATGAACATTGGTAGACACATTTCCCAGCATGAAATCGGAGATGAATTTTCAATTTGATTTGCGTAGGGAATACTCGTGGGCACTTGTTGCATTTAAATGAACCAGTTGTTCTTTCCGTATATCTTCGGCTGTTCTGAATTAATTTCTTCATTCGAGATTGCCTTAAGCCAACAATATGATGTTCATTTTTCTTCGATGTGGAGGAAAGACGCGTTGCTCTTCCTGAAGTATTTTCGTTTTTACGCTGTGCGGTGCGAGGTCTCAGGTTACGAGGATTGCGGCTGAACGATCCAGGTGCACTTTCTGATGTGTCAGTTCTATTGCTTTGTGCACGTTTGATGGCACCCAAAGAAATTCCTGCAAAAAATAATTCGCTTAAACGTTAAAACACGACTTTTAAAAATAAATAATTCTCAAAAAGGTCACAGACATCAGAATATAATTTATCGAAATTTTCTTTTGAGCCAACGCTGTTGTGTAAGTTTTTGTTTTGTTTGATATTGCAAATATTAATATTGTTTCTTTGCAAATTGCAACGAAGAAAATGTAAAATGTAAAACCTACACTTTTTGAAAGGTTTATTTAACATATTTATGTGCACATACACTGTATATATAATTTCTAAGTGAGAGTTAATTTTTTTATTGCTATTACGAGCAAAAAATAAAAACTCCTACCTTTGCAATATTTTGTTAAACTAGTAAAGTTTGTTTGATTTTGCTGTTTAAGCCATACAAACAACTTTTAGTCAAATCTTATCAAGTGAAAAATGATTTAAATTGAATTTTTGCTTACTTTCAATCAGAATCGTCGGTAGCTTGACAGTTTTCAAAATACCAGATGTAGTTTCATTATTTGTTGGATTGATTGTTCTGGATTCACTCGGTGCTACATGGTTGTCTCGATTTTCTTTGACAAGGACATTGGTCACCAGATTATCTTTTTCCACTTTAATATCGCCGTTTGTCAAGCTGTTTCCAGAAACAGAACCCTCAACATGATCTACCGCACGAAAACCTCCAGCGTTAAGCGTCCCTTGAACAGTCTTCGCTGCATCTTCAAGAATATTTGGAGTACTTTGATTAATGTTTGGACTGTCATGAGTCTCTTGACGGTTTTCATTGTTTTCATTAGTCACTACATTGTGTTCTTCCATGTTACGACGGTTTGTCAATAAGTTTCCAGAAGAAGAAGCTTCAACATTCTCTGTCTCTCGAATGTCTCCAGTATTTGGATCTTGGAAAATATTGGGAGTATTTTGACGAAAGTTTGGTGCAGCATGAGAACCTTTAAGATTTACAGACTCTTCAATGTTTTCCGTACCCTGAAAGTGTACAGCCTCTTGCCGGTTTTCGGTGTCTTCAATATTATTCTCTGCCGGCAAACTATTTGAAGAAAACATAGTAGCAGAAAAATCAGACACGTCCAATTGAATGATTCGCTTATTTTGTGGAGTTGACATGACATTCTGTTTGCTTTGAACGTCGTAGGTTTGACTTCGTCGATGTAACACAGCCAGAGAAAAAGCGGTAGTTGAATCCGACATTTGCTTCTGAAGATTTGTGAGTTGTTCGTTAAGTTGGGTCAATTCCATTGTAGCATCAAAACAGTTTTCGCACAGCCGAATTGCATTTCCGTCTTTGAATTGAACATTAACCGAGTCTTTGTTCCCAATGTCAGAATGCAAATAAGACAGACAGATTTTTAATATTTTTTCCGGTTCTTCCATCGCTGAACCTTTGTTGTTGTTTAAACTGTAACAGACAATACATCCTTTCAAGTTCCCGACAGCCATACTGCTACTGTATCAACAACTGATGACAGCTGATTTCTACGGATAAAATAATATTAATACTTATTATCACTTATATTATGCCAATGCTTTTATTATACTTTATGCTGGATTTTGTTGGTTACTATACTATCACATAAAGCTTCAAAAAGACCAATAACTAAAGAATAACATTAACTAACCACTAACCAGTGATTTCCAGTGAGCAGATGTAGGTTCAATCAGATTTGTGAAATGAAAACAAAAATCAACTCAGGTAAAATTGAAAACAAAATATTATAATGAGTTGAACAAATTACAGAAGTTACAGAAAAAGTTACAGAAGAGTTAGTTTTGTATTTTGAAATGAATCGAGAAATCAAGGACTTCCAACGCAACCTTGTGTACAGCTTGCCCCATTCAAATTGTATCATCATAATATCATAATGCCACTCGTACTCGGGATTACTTTTTGTTATTATAATTATTAATAATATATTATATAATATTTTTTAATCGAAATTCCACCACATCTTTACGTTACATCTTTACGAACGATAATTTATTGTCATAAGTATGTAGGCCCATCTAAACATTTTTTAATAAGTATGTGTGCAATACAACGAGATCGTTGGGTAATTGGGTATGTCTGGACATGATTTTTTTTATTAATAATCTTGTATGTATACAGCAGTAAAATCATCCATAATATTATTATTTGATAAGGATAATAACGAGGTGTTGTATATTGCATTGGAATATATTAGTTGGTAATAACAAAACATATAGCAAAGCGATTATGATATGATAATATCCAAATGATTTGCAAACCATCGAGAGTTTAATTGCGACAGATTTTGTATACCTATATACACCTAAAAATAATGTGACAATGCAATGTGAGGTACGAATGAAATCCACAAATGAAAGACAAACAATAAAGCGAGTATATTTGTAATATGCGACGCAATTTTGCAAGCGAACCCTTGCAAAATCAACTGTGGTATGTGATGTTTATTTTGTTAATAGGTGTGCATTAATATTTGCAGGCAGGTGCGTAACTAGGATTGCCGTTTGGGAGGGTCACAAAAAGTTTGAGGGTCACAAAGTCTACAAAATTGTTTTTTTTTCGACCGTCTGCCGCAAATAACCCAAATTTTTAAGCAATTTGGAGGGGGGGGGGGTCAACCCCGTGAACTCCTGTAGATACTCCCTTGTGTGCAAGTGTTCATATAGTATTGGCAATTAACCAGGTCTTATTCAAAGATGTGCCTAGGGAGCACACCGGGGGCACGCGCACTCTCTCAAAATCTCAAAGGAGGGGTTCCTTACGAACGAAGATTACAAATTAGTACCTATTTTGAAAATGATTTTTATGCTTTTTTGCCTACTAAAGATCAATCGTCCGCTCCCCCCCCCCCCATTAAAGAATCATGAGTACGCCCTTGTAAATGATAATTGATTTGTTATTCTGATGACTGAAAACACTTCAGCCGTGACAATAAAAGGTGCGACATAGTAAGATAAATAATTAAATGCTTCTGCTTGTTGACATACTTTTAAACAATAAAATAACAAAGCCATAAATAGGAAATCAATGTTTTTGTAACAATAATTATTATATTATCTCCTGCGACTTAATTTTCCTACCAGGAAAATGGGGCAGCTCAAAATCAATCAGTGTATCAGTGTATGTAAACATTGGCAAATTATTATGTAATTATGTTTATTTATACATGACATAAAGGCGTAGTTGTAATTTTTAATCAGGAAATTATAAATAATACACCGTACAATTATATAATGCATGAATATTACGTATGTCTACATTTGGAATTTCGGAAGTATAAAAGGATTTCAATTCCAACCTATTTCTATTAAGCATTTCCATCAAGAGTGTGAAAGAACAGAAAATAACAGGACACATCCGAGCCTAATTAATAATTGGGTAATTGTAACGCGTTAAAAGCCAAACATTCGCAAAGAATAACTTACGTTTTATAAAACGTGGCCAGTAAGCCAACATTAAACATTAAATTGTTATTTCAAAAGTAGGCTTTATTCAAATTAAACTAAAACGAAAGAACCTACACAAACATGGATATCAACGACCGCATACCCGAAATGTTTAACCAACAGGTAATTGGACAAATACCGACGGTATTATTTTTTATTATTCACCACAAGCAGAATCTCTTAACATTAAACAACTAAATTATTTCTAGACGTATCATTGAGGTATTCACTATTTTTAAATCAATTTTTGAATCACAGGTCTTTAAGAGCAACAGTAAAACTGAGAAGAAACCGAAATCGAGTGTGGATTCAACGGCTTCTGCATCCTCCACCAATTCCACCTCTTCTACAGGTTCCACATCGTCCACATTATCGGGCTCTTCTGCCAAGAAACGTCTTCGCTCAGATGCATTCGTTGTTATGGGTCGCAATAACTACAGATAGACTACTGTCAGAACTTTTCTCACGGATTATTTTAATTACTATATACAAGTCTTTAAATTAACATTTTCGTATTAATTACAGTCATGTAGTATACGCATATAGGTCAAATTTCCATTAATTTACCATTACATTATTATTAGTATTAAATGGTTAATGTTAGGTAAGCTAGTATATTATATTATGTGATTACATTTCTACACTTTAGATAAGGTACTTACAATTAGATTGTACCAAGGGCGTATCTATGTGGATGGGCTCAGCGGGCTTGAGCACCCTTCCCCAGATTCATGAAAAATGGGTGCCCCAATTTGCTATTTTTGTCCCCTGAGACCAGCCAGCGCACCTGAGAAAAATGTTCTAAGGTTCTAACGTCCCTAGGGCGCTCCGAGCACCCTAGAGCGCCCGACAATAGCCCCGAAATCCGGAAAATAACCACTAAAAATCACCATCCGGGTGCCCTTCTGAAACAGAATTCTCAGGTCCCCCGCCAGCTATTATAAAATCATATATACGCCCTTGGATTACACTTACAATTAGACACAGAACGTTAATCATTTTTATATTTGTCCACTGATTGTTAACACATAGTTCCCAGCTTATAAAGCTATAATGTAGAATTGTACATATAATGTACTTGTACAATTATTTTGGAAATAATATTATGTTTGTATAATGTGTATAAAAAGGATATCATTAAAAATCAGTTGGTGAATGATTTAATGATTAGATATGAATTTATGCAGAATATGACTAATTTAAATTGTAAACTTACTAAATAAACCTTAATTTCTGAGAATGGTTATTTTTTGTGTTATTAAATTAAATGTGCGCATATAAGTAGGCATTTTTAAATGATCAGATCATGTAGGTGAAATCGTCTACGTCATATTATATTTTTAATGTGAAAGTTACTTTAAAACAAATTACATGCATATGTAAACGGTTGCAATTTCATTTGATTTTGCTTTGCTATTTTATTATTGCTAATTTTCATACAATTATATTTATTTGAATCGAACACGACATCATATCATGCAAAGTTTTTTACGTACTCTAAAAACGAATAATATTTTTCCGTCATGACAGAAGACAGATATTATACACAATTTATATATATAAAACATAAATGGCAAACGTTAAGAAATTAACTAATGATGATGGAGCCTAAGAATAAAAACAATTCTAATTAAGAAATTAAAAATTTATGACGAATACGACAATTGATACAAAAATTTACACTCAACAAACACTCCATTAGATTAAAAAGAAGAAAACGAATGAATTAAAAATAATTTTACTGTATTTTGTATTCAATGCCCAATTGGTCAAATATTCCACTCTGAATGGCATATTTGACTTGATGTCTCATCGTCTGCACTGGAGAAGGAATCATTTCTTCAATATTTTTTACAGCATTGTATAACTTACTGCTTATTTTAAAAATTTGTTTGTTTTCTTCAAGAGTCAATTTGAAAACAGGGCTTGCACCTTTAACTGCGTCAGTTAAACTTTTCCCCTGAGAACCTTCTCTAAATATTTCCATCAAAGGTTCATTTTTTGCGTCAAGCATCTCTACAAATTCTTTGTCGGACACAATATTTAAGGACATTCCCACTTCCTTGCCTACTTCCAAGTATCTTTCGGATGTCATTACCTCATTACCAACAATGTTGTATAATCCCGTCTCAGATTGATCATTAAAGAGAATTGTTGTTGATATCTTAGCAGCAATATCAACGGGCATTGACATCCACCCTCCGGGAATGTCAACAAACACTTTCAAACGAGCACAAGTAAATAAGAAATTCATGATAACGTTTGTATCCGTTGTAAAATGTCCCGTTTCACTGTGCCCCGTCAAAGAGGGGAATCTTAGAACTGTGCAAGGAATACCCCGTTTATCTGCTTGATCCATTAGCCTTTCGCAAACAAATTTTGTTAGGGGATATCCCCCTTCTAAACCTTCGCCTTTGTTTTCCACAGACGGCAGCTCGTCAGGTATCACTCCATTATCCGAAAGAACATTAGCCGCTGAAAATGAAGATACAAAAGAGACTCTTTTTGTTTTGAAAGCGGATGCAAATTCCAAAATCTTGATTGTTCCTAGAACATTGACCGAACGAATATCTTGGTCTGTTTTGGACTTTTTGTATTGCTCAATGTGGTTTGCCTTTACGGCACAATGGAAAACGGAGTCAATATTTGAAGCTAATAACTCATAATCTTCATTTGTCATCCCTAACTTAGATTTCGAAATATCTCCCAATACAATAGTAACATTATTTAGAGCAAGACCAATATTAAATTTCTTTAAATTTTCTTTTAGTTTCTTTTCTGCCATTTGTATCGTTTTAGCTCGAATCAAGCAAACAATTCTGACTTCCTTGGTTTGGACAAGTTGACTTAATAAATAGGGACCGAAATACCCTGTAACTCCCGTTAACAAAACTGATTTGATTCTGGATGGAATCACTGCTTCCGTCGAAGCCTTAATATGATCGGGCAAAACAGAATCTGCGGCCACCAATTCTATTTTGGATTTCTGGTCTGTTTCAGTTGAGGCACTGGAGGAGCCCTTATTAATATCTACGTTCATTGTCTGTCCTGCCAGATATGAACTGAGACCGGCTAAAGTCGGGTAGTCCAACATGGACGTAGGATTAAGTACTAAATGTTTTCCGAATATTTGCTGCAATTTATTTCTCATTTCTACAGCCATCAGGGAATCCAACCCCATGTCGGAGAAATTTTGGTGCTCTTCCAGAACCTCCGATTCTGGGAGTTTTAAAGTTTGACGAATGATTGTCTCAATGCACATTTTAATATGAAAGGATCTTTCTTCCTCGTTCAACGTTTCAATATCACTCCAAAACTTTTCACCCTGAGCAGACACTTTAGAGTCAGATTCATGACCGCCATCACCAACCACTTCAGAGACATATTCCAAAGCTCTTGGGTGTATTTTACACAGCTCAGTAAAATTAATTTGTGCGACTGCCAGTTGAAGAATGGGACGGCTCATTGAATACTGCAAAGTCGCTATACCCTGTGAAGGTGTGAAAGGTTTCAATCCCAGGGCTCCTTCCTTTCCAAAAGTGGTATTCGTTGCCGCACCCACTTCTGACCAAGCTCCCCAGTTTATAGTTTGAGCGGGCAAACCTAACGAATGTCTGTGAAAAGCCAGTGAATCTAAAAACATATTTGCGGCCCCATGGTTTGGTTGGCCCAGATTTCCCACGAGTGCAGCAAGAGAAGAAAATAATACGAAATGTTCCAATGTCATATCTTTAGTCAGTTCGTGTAAATTCCACCCTCCTTTTACCTTAGCGTTAAAAACGGTTTCAAATTTTTCCCAGGTTTGATTTCTGATCATTCCATCAGAAAGAACCCCCGCTGAATGGATAACTCCGCGCAAGGGAGGCATTTCAGATTTAATTACAGCAAACAAATCTTCGCATTGTTTCATGTCTCCAATATCTACCTGTCGAGAAAGAACCTTAACACCCTTACAACTTAGCCCTTTTAATACATTTACAGTATTTTCGGTGGGAAAACTTCTTCCTACTAGGACAACGTGTTTGGCACCACATTTAACCATCCATTTTGCAACTTCTAATCCTATTCCACCTAACCCTCCCGTAATAAGATAAGTTCCGTTCTCGTTAAACAACAAATTATTGACAAATTGTTTTCCGAGACTTTCCGTGACCTCGGGCATTGTAACCACAATTTTACCAATGTGTTGAGCTTTCATAAGATAATTGAGAGCGTCTTTGATTTGGGAAACGAAAAATCGTGTGTAGGGCAATGGCTTCATTTTTTTCTGGTCTGCAACGTCATTCATTGCCGTCATTAATTTATCATTCATTTCAGTTTCCAAATTTACAATTGTATACTTTACATCCGGCCGCAAATTTTTCACTTCTTCCGGTTGCCAAATATTTACTTTAGCCATTTCTACAAATCTGGCATTCTTCGCGCATGCTTTAAGGGATGTTTCCTTGAAGCCTGGACTAGTCAAAGAATTTAGAACAACGTCAACTCCCCTTCCTTTAGTTACTTTTTCGATATTCTCGCCGAACGTTAAATCGCGAGAGTGAAAAACGTGTTTCAACCCCAAGGACCTCAAATATTTTCTTTTCCTCTTACTACCCGCAGTTGCAATGATGTTGGCTCCTATGGATTCCGCTAACTGAATCGCCGTGAGACCAACGCCACCTGAGGCAACATGAATCAAAATCGTTTCTCCCGCCTTCAGGTTTGCTACTTCGACTAGACAAAGATAAGCGGTAAGAAACACAGAAGGAATCGTGGATGCCTCAGCAAATGTCCACTCTTTCGGTTTATGTGTCACCATATTTGAATTCACCACAACGTGACTTGCCACAGAGCTGCAGTTTGAAATCCCGAAAACCTCATCTCCAATTTTATATTTGGTGACTCCCGCACCGACAAGAGTAACTACTCCGGAAAGATCCGACCCGACACTATCAACCAGTGAGTGAAACGTGTCGGGTTTCATAATTACAAATAAATCTCTGAAGTTTAGGGCTGCAGCCTTGACACAGATTTCAAGCTCATCAGACTTTAGAATATTATTTTCAGAACAACGGGTAGAACTAAAAGTGACGTCATTTATGTTTTTTGTAGTTGGTATAACTATTTCATACCTGCCTTTGGGTAAATCCAATGGGGATGACGAATTTTGTAACGTTGTGCATTTTAGGGCGTAACGTTTATTTTTCCTGTAAGCGACCCACGGAGCATCGAAAGACCAAACCTCTGAAAATATTTGTTCGACGTCAATTTCTCTGTTTTCATTATCCCCGTCCAAATCAACTAATACGCAGTTGATATCTTGGCGCTCATTTTGCAAGGACTTGAAAACACCCCAGATGGTTGCTTGACTTGGGTTGATATTTCCTTGGTCTCCAATGGCATAAACTCCCCGCGTGGCCGCAACAACTTTGCAAGTGGAACTGCTATTCACTAAACCCTTCGTGATGTACAAAGAAGTTTTGCAAAATTTTTGTTCAGAATCAAAAATATTGTCCAAAGTTAAAAGTACGATTATTCCTTTTACATTGCGGGATTCAAACATGGACGTTAAAAATACGGAAATATTTTCTTCATTTGAGTAATCTAGGAATTTATTAACTATGCTTTGGTTTTCGTCTTTACGGGAGGAATGATCCGAAACTATCACAGCTCTATCACCCGTTTGGTGGATCATTTGATTCAACACTTTTGAAATTTTACAATCGCTTCCTGAGAATATTATCCACGTTGGTTGTTTGGCTTCTTCTTCAACCGTGAGTAAATTATTAGCACCGAAAGTTGGATTGATGTCTGAAGCTTCTGCTATGATGATTGGAGTGATTTCTTTCTTCTCCGAAATCAAACGAGAATTTTTAAATCCGTTCAGAAGTAAAACATTTTCCCACTCATTTTCGTTAATGCAAGGATGGTTGTTTTTCACTCGGAAATCTTCAAATCTCCAGTATCCTTCCAGAATGCCAAAAATTATATCTACAGATCGAACAGGCTTCATCATTTCTTCCAAAAGAAGTGTGCCTGAAGGAACCAGTAATTGTCTGATATTTTTGGCGCAAACTAATAAGTCTTTAGTAGCGTGCAAAACGTTGGCTGCAACGACAACATCGTATGAATGCGGAACAAAACTTTGACGCTTGGGATCGATTTCAATGTCTAGAATTTTATATTCAACACCCGCGATATTTTTGAAGTGTTCTTTAGCTTCGTCCAGAAATGAAGGAGAAATGTCTGTGAAAGTGTAACGGAAAGGAATTCCCTGCTGGTGTAAGCCCTTGAGAATCTCTCTGGTGGTGCTACCAGTACCAGCACCTACTTCCAAAATTCTAAGAATTGACCCGGTTGCAGCAATGCTTTCAAACTTACGTTGTAAAAAGTATTTTGCTCTCTCATGGGCTAAAACTCCGGATTTTCCCTTACTGTACAATAAAAGGGGGTTCAATTCAGGATTATCATTGCCAAAAAGAACCTCCATACTGGAGGAATTGCCTAACAAAATATCTTTCAAGTTTTCCCCGCAATGTATCAGCAAATGCGCTTCAGAATCATTGAAGTCACCCATTGTCCTCTCAGAGATTTTCAATTTATCCAATTCTTCAACTAATTCGTCGAATGATGGAGGTTGT
Source organism: Pogonognathellus flavescens (assembly GCA_019776165.1). Taxonomy (NCBI): domain Eukaryota; kingdom Metazoa; phylum Arthropoda; class Collembola; order Entomobryomorpha; family Tomoceridae; genus Pogonognathellus; species Pogonognathellus flavescens. The sequence goes on from JABASD010003095.1 coordinate 19,089, forward strand.
TTACTAACAGTCCATCCTGCCTCCTCGCCCAAATGATCGTGGTTTAAAATTTCATCTTCTTCCAAAATATCAAAGAATCTTTTAACCAACCTTTTGTATTTTGGTAGAATTGAAAAATCAGTCATGAATTTTTCAAGGGAGACGCAGTTTCCTAAAGCGGGTCTCCATCCAACTTGATAAAATGCTTTTAATATTATTATAAAAGACGCTCTTGCGCCAACCCTAACTCCTTTCTCTACTACATCGTAGGTTTCCATTAAATTCCTCATTTTCTCGTTAACAAATTTTTCGCAAGATTCTACATTCGAAAGCAAACAGAAATCAACGCGAGAATTCAAATGGGAATTTCGTGGTCTCCATACTTCTTGGTACATTCCAGGCAATTTATTTTTCTGTGCGTTGATTACGTTCATGAAAGACCCAATTGATGTTTTGACTAAACGAATGCCCGCCATTTTACAAAGCAAGTTGGATCTTTCATCGTACAAACAACAAACGTAAGAGGAAGTTTCATCCTTGTACGCATGCGCAAAAAGGAATTGAGAATCACTTTTGGAAGTGGTTGACATCGATACATTATTAACACCGACTGGTAAATACAAATCGGAATTGGAATCTCCAGGGAAGATTCCTGCACTTTGTATCATAGCGTCTAAAACAATTGGATGAAAAACGTATTCTTTCATGTTCCCTGCTTTTGTTGGACAGGCAATTTCTGTAATAACTTCATCCGTCCCTCTCCAAAATTTTCTAATGCTTTGAAATGTTTCCCCGAAACTGATTCCTATCTCTGACGTCTTTTCATAAAATTCTGTAGAAGTCATTTTATCCAATACACAACGAAGTTTAACATCTTCTAAATTACACTCTTTGGATTTGCTCCGTTTTGAAGAAACCTTAGCACTGGCGAATTGTTTCCACCCTTTCTCATCGTTGTACCCGTTCATGTTCTTGTAAACAAAGACTCTAACAAATAAACTATCACTGTTCTCAATTTCAGACGCCACAACCTGAATTTTATGTAATTTATCTTCTTCTAATTCCATTGGTGCCTCTACAACAAAATCTTCAACTTCTAACCCAAATTTGTTTGATTCTTCTCTTAAGGCATCCTTTCCAGCAGCCAAAATGATTTCTAAAAAGCCTGCTCCCGGAAGAACTATCACATTTGCCACCTGATGGTCCATCAAATATTGGAAATCATTCAAATTGATAACATTCTCATAAACGTGGTCTTTCCCCACAGCCAAAGGAATTTTTCTACCCAGTAAAGGATGCAACGGTTTTGTAACCGGGTCGAATTTACTTTCAATCCAATATTTTTGCCTCTGGAAGGGATAATGGGGCAAGGGAACTTTATTTCTCACGTAACAAGAGTGGAATCCCTCCCAATTAAGATCAATCCCATTTACATACAACTTGGAAACGCTGCCGAGCATTGTAATCCAATTGTCTTCATTTCTCCGAATGGAAGGAAGCCAAAGACTATTTTGCGTCTCCAGTGGGGACAAATTAGACATTCCAAGAGCCACTAAAATCGGATGGGCTCCAATCTCAATGAAAATGTTACAACCTTCGTCGTGAACTAATTTAATTCCTTTGGTGAAATTAACTGTGTACCTGGCATGATTTTTCCAATACTCAGAATTCATGTCACCCGCCTGGATTTGTTTTCCCGTAGATCCTGACACGTAATTACAAACGGGAGGTTTATAATTAATTTTATTGGCGGTTTTTCCAAAGTCATGAAGCATTGCGTCCATGTCACGAGAATGGAATGCATGAGACGCTGCTAAAAGTTGACTTTTGATTTTGTTTTCGGTGCAGAATTCTGAAAATCTTTTTAGAGTCGGTGCTTTCCCTGCAATTACTAATTCGTCGGGGGAATTCACAACAGCGATATCTAACCAATCCGCACTATTCAACGAAATAAAAGCTGAAATTAAACTTTTGACGTTTCCTTCACTTGCTCGAACTGCAAGCATTCCACCCGAAGGTAAATTGTGAATCAATTGACTTCTAGCGGTAACAAGAGCAAGAGCTTCCTCCAGAGACATAAAACCTGCAGCTACAGAAGCAGCAAATTCCCCAACGCTGTGACCCAACACATAATCGGGTTTTATTCCAAAACTTTCCCACAATTTTAAAAGACCGAATTCAACGCAAAAGATGGAAACTTGGCTGTAGATTGTTTCATCAATGCATCTCCCTTCATTAAATAAAACTTCGGTTATCGAAAAATCTCCGTTGTTTTTTAATATTTCATCGCACGCGTTCAAAGCGCTGTTAAAAACTGGACTCGTTTGGTACAAAGTCTTTGCCATGGAAGAATATTGAGACCCTTGTCCGGTAAACAGGAAAACCGTTTTCGATTTTCCACTTTCGAGCGTCTCAGATACAAAAGTTGGTTTTTCCAATTTTTGTTTCAGCTCTTCGCAATCTTTAGCTACAACTGCCAAACGATGTCTAAAATGCTGGCGTCCGCCATTGGAGGTGTAACAAATATCCTCCAAATGCAATTCAGAGTGATTTGTTAAATGAGCGACAAAATTTTCAGTTAAGTCTTTTAAGGCGTTTTCAGTTTTCGCAGAAAGAGTGAGTAAATGTTGGGTTCGGTCTTGATTGACTCCATTTACCTGAATCTTGGGAATGTTAGGAGGTTCCTCGAGAATTACATGAACGTTTGTTCCGCTAATTCCAAAGGAACTCACTCCAGCCAAACGCTTTCTTTGTGAATTAGATTTCCATTCTGTACACTCCAATGGAATTTCAGCAGGCAATGAATTCAAATCAATATTTGGATTAATGCTTGTCAAATTCCTGTGGGGCGGAATGATTCCTTTCTCCATTGCCAAATTGACCTTCAATAAACCCGCAAGACCTGCCGCTGATTCTGTGTGACCTG
>JABASD010003096.1:0-21992 GCA_019776165.1 Pogonognathellus flavescens
GTTCTCCTATTATTTCCATACACACACACACTCACTCACACACGTACATACCTATACGTATGTACTTGTTTACAATCTACTATATCATTTATAGACAAGTAACTATATGACTTATATGAATTCAATAGACAGGGCAAAATAAATAATATGTATTTAGAATTCTAGTCGTATAAATGTATATACACGTATATAATGCATGAAAACTTCATGTGTAGTCTGCTACTTTCATACAAGGATGTATTATACCTATCTGAAAGTTAACTAGTACTATGCACTAGTAGAAGCAGTGTTGTGTTGTGCTAGTATTTACAATGATTACTAAATATAAGCCGATTCGACATTCGATAGTGATCTCGCCTGTCTAGTCTGTCTGCATAGTAATTTGTTTGTAGCAGCAGCAACAACATTGACTGAACTAAAATTGAATATCAATAATATCACCACCACTTGCACTATACCACATCATTCAAAATACCTACACTGTACCGTACAAGTACATCGGATTTATCAAACATGAAATTTTCCACCGTACATATTTATATACCATTCAAATTCATACTGCAAATTCCTATAAGCATTACATTAACATTTATATATCCTGAATATCTGTATTGTGTAAGTAGATGAGTTTGATTACTGTACCTATATATTTATGCTATACTGCATTTGTCCATACTACATGTATATTCATATAAATATGCCTATACACGTTTACTCGTGTATATGATACATTGACAAAATGAATGAAGAAAATGTTGTTGCACCCCATTGCATTTTCATAAGATACTTTACTACTTACTGCTAAGAGTCGTAGCCCTCACATTCCCTCAAATGACTAATTTATTCTTTCAATTGTAATAAGAGAGAGTACTTGAAGTCAACTACTTGTACTTTGTCTCCAGATGAAACTACTGTATACTATAAGTATATAATATGGAAGTGGAACATATATGTATATATATACTGTATACACACCTATAGGTCTAGTCAAATATAAGTAGCTGGTTACTTATTGTTGGTATACTGGCTAAGTAAAAATGTATTACCTTTAGTTAACTAGATTTGTTCGCATAGACTAGGGCAGGACAACAGTCGAGACTCGAGACTAGAAAAGTAGTTTTGGTTTCAATGGTAGACCTCTACCAACTACTTTGGTGCTATAATAATAACACCACGAGTCTACAACTTCACAATTCAGAACTAGACTTGTAGTAAAGTTATATTTATAAGCACCTTATACTATACATGTATAATATTATTATTATTATATTTTTAAAGATGTAGTATTATATATTATAATATTATATCAAAGTGTAGAAGTAGTAGTGGTGGTGGTATTATTGATATTTTGCTATGTTCTAGAATTCTACCTTCTTCTTCCATAATAAGAAGAAAGAATAGTAGTAGTAGTAGTTCTGTAGTATGGAGAATGGAGAAGTAGTGGTGGTGGTAGTAAAATATTGTATGTAGACACGAACATCATTTTGCTCATTTCGTTGCATTTCATTTCATGAGAAAATGAAGCAAGGAAGGCAAGGCTGAATGTCTGGGTTGGCTATGGCTCTAATAGTCTACGTATCGTATCTTACAATTAGCGTAGACTCTCTGACTCTGCTTTTTGCTTCGACTTCACCATGCAGAGAGTTCTGTTGAATCAGTCTTCTTTTCTACGGTATATAGTTAATGGGGATCTATATACAAAGCAAAAGCTGGTAGACACGTTACGTTGAATATATTTATATGGATCGTCTTGTTTTACCCACCTAATATACACATTTATATATTACGAAAAGAACGAGCAGACATTTTTTTCTTTGACTAACTTTACTTTCCACAAAGACAGACAGCGAGTAGTCCTGAGTACTATTAGCACACAGGCAGACCAGCCACAAACTTGGCATGGGCGTTATTTGCCATTCATTTATTTTGCCTCTAGAATTGCACTGTTTGAATATTTTTCTTGCTAGCAAACAACAATTCAGTCAGACAAGACGAGACGAGACCGCAATTTTCTTTTCTATCTTATCTCTCTTCGTAGGTACTACAACTCAGAATACCTGAAAATGTTTCTCATATTTTAGTGTCAATTCGCTTCGTCTATAGGTACTCATGCCTAGCTTTATACTACTAGGCTAGGTATATTTTTTAGATTACATACATAGTGGGTTTTGCAAATTTCGTTCAAACCCTTATTTTGTTTTATTACAGCATTTCTAGTCTAGCGATTATTTTTATTTTTATATATACTAGTAGGTAGCATGAAGGAAAAATAATGAGGTAATGCTATTAGTATATGAACTTGATTGCTTTGTTTAGGATTTTTCTCCAGAATTGATGAAGAACAACAATGGGTTTAGTTACCTATGAAGCTATATAAGTATTAACGATAAGTGTGCTGTGTTTCAGTTTAATCATTGTGCTAAGTGAGATTGCAATTGCAATGAATTCACAAAATAAACAGCAAAGCAAGAGTGTTAAAGTATTTAATTAGATGCATAAGAGCAATTAATCACATTTTTAAGCATGATCTTGATCTTGAGTAAAAATAGTTATACTGCCATTTACATTTGGTATCTACATTCGTATCAGGTGCAACAGAAATACTACAATCAGTAAAGTAGTATCTTCAATTAATACGACAACTCTACTATAGGAAGTTGGAATAACTGAAATATAATGTAAATCTATAATTACATCAGACTAATTGGGCGAGTTTGTGTATCATAGGCTTACTAAGTTTCCAAATTGTACTATCTGTCAGTTAGTAGTAATTATATGCACCCATGTACAACTAAAGCTCTCCACATACCATATCGAATGATCACGATACATGTTCCCATCATCGTCATCGAATCAATGGTAATATTTTATCATATAGGAAACTAATAATATAGGGCTATTTATATACCATTACTAGTACCTTTATACCAACTATAAGTCTCATTCATGCTTTTGGGAATTTATTATTCTTATTTGTTCATAAAATGGCATAAGTATGCATAGCTGACCCCTTAATCTAATAATAAAGTAAAGCGTTAACTATTGGTAGTACTGGGTCTAGTTTATAAGTGAATATAAAAAATTTGTGTTTGTAAATGGATGGTATAAAAAGAAGGAGGAATTCTTACTTGATTGATCTGTGGCAATGAGAAAGGTCTGAGTACGGAAGTGAGAATCTGAGGAAAGCAAAGTCTTTTCTCTCCTCCGACAACAAAGCATGAGATGTATTCCCCTTCAAGCAGCGTTTCTCTCTTTTCCGTGCGGGAACGATCCGGTGTGCTCAAAATGGGTGGAGGTGGTAATACCGGTGGAATATTGTTAACATATTTTGGATTAAGCTGCCTTGATATTGTCACGGAATTATCCAAGGATCGTCCTTCAAGACTAGCGTCAGCATTTCGGATAAAATTCCTTGAAGGTTCACCCAAGATATTGCTATTGACACTGTTGTTGATATTAAAGTTACCGACGGGGCTACAAGTATTACTTCCACTGGTGCTGCTCCCGGAACTAAGTCTCCCACTTCCGCTACTAACCGGGCTACTCCTGTTGTTATTCTGACTGCTACTTCTTAAATAAACCGGGGTAGATTGGGATTGCCGATTCTGTTGTTGCTGATTTAGTAAAATTTGTTGTTGATTATGAATTCTAAGTCTTTCTTTGGTTGTTAAGCAGGAGTCTCTCCCTTCAGCATTTTCAAATTTTAAATAAACAGATCCGCTTCCACCCTTGTCTCCCAAAGACAATCCTCCAGTTCCATTGAAAATTTCTGAGTTGCTATTATGTATATTGTTCGACAAGGATGAAAGATTGACATTGTTACTGCTACTAGAATTAATTAAGGTTGAGGAGGATGATTGCGATGAGGAGGAGGAGGATGAATTATCCAGACGAGATAAAACGGAGCTTGGTCCATTCAGAGTGTTCGCAGCAGTCAGCTGATAACTTTTTAAAACTTTCTTCAAGTGAGGACTAGGCTTTCCTTCCATGCTTTGAAATTTTATTTTATATTCTTCGGATTCTATAAGTGTTTCACAGCAATTAATTTAACACACACACGCGCCAGCAATAAAGCTCTATATTATAAACACTAGTAAAACTGGAATTTATTTTCTACTGGAGAAAAATTAACAAAATATTTTCTCAGTAAAATTTCATTGAAGAAGAAGACGTTTCCAAGAACAAAACGCGAATTTCCTTATATGTTTTCCCGAAAATTCGGACAGTTTGGCAGTGAGAGTGGATGTCTTTCTTTCTCCGGAATTTTTTACTGTTTAATTAATTGTAATTTGTACTGAAGCGTTTATTAATTTGCTTCAGATCAGTTTAGAATTAGAAGTTGCAATTGCAATTGACACGGATAGATTGATTCGGCAGTGTTATTTACAGAAAATGGCAGTGAGTACAATTTGAATTGCTGTTTGTGGTTTGTAAGGAATTTTTACTTTCTTCCAGCTAATACGTAAATTCTTAAAGTCAATGTTCATCCATCCTAGTATTTATTTAACTTTATTATCAAGTCAAGAGATCTGATTATCTCCGTATAAACATTGAAAGTATTCCTTGATAACATTCACATTCAAACTCATGTCAACATGTGTGTATCGTTAAGATTAACGAATTTCTTACTTAACTCCTCGTTATCTCCTCACTCTCCTTACCACAGTAATTTGTAGAAAAAACTACTGCAGTTTAAATTTAAAGGCTATAACTGTCTTTAAAGTCGTGTTAACACCAACTTCATTGTTTGCACACTGCGTACAAGAATAGAATTGCAATTTAGCTATACACAGTTACTTAGTGTTACTGATTGACTAATAATTTTAAGATTGCCAATGATACTTTCTTGATTGAAGTTTTGCAAATTATAAAGTAATTGCTAATGATACACACAAACAACACTATCAACTTAACGAAATAAACATTTGCTTACTCAGAATAATATCTGCAATTGCAGTTTCACGCGTGTTACTTCACAATTCGCAGAATTCGCACCGACTGTTGTTAAAGACGTGATCGTGCAAAGGCAATATTTACAATTACAAAATCTTCAACCGGGTAACTCGCTGTAAGCGTAGTAAACAATTCAACTGAAGTAAATCGATTCAGAAAACAATCCAGTTTCCAAATAGAGCTTTACAATTCTCCAATCAGTTTACTCTGTATTTGAATTCAAATTTAGTTCTTGTATTCACACACTGTTTTTAATTACGTGTAAGTCCAATCCATTAAATAATTCCTGACTCTTTATTTCCACGTTTGCAGTTTCTGTAGCACATCAACTTGAAAGACACTTGGCTCATCGCACAATTACTACAAACAATGATACACCAATTAACTCCACTGCCTTTGCAAGAAGATAAGAAGTACTTACTCTCAATTCGAAACTATTGGATTTAACTAGGATGTGGGAAGTTTTTCCTTATTACCCGGTTTCTTACCACGTTAGTTTCCACACATACACACCGTGGAATACTCTGATATAACTAACTTACACAATCCATTCCCATGTGTGTTACACCTCTGCTGTTTCTTTTACGACTCTTTGTTCACAATCGTCTACTAAAAGATATCAATTTAGTAGTACTCTCGGTCCTCAAGAAGACGTTATCAAATTACATAAATTGATATCGAATTCAATGTCGAAGTCCAAATTCCAAGAGGTACAGCACTTGCTCTATCACACAGTACCAAGAAACAACTCCTCTTCACACACTGTTCAACTTAATACAGTTTTTCACTTTTCCAAACTTATTATTAAGAATTCGTTATATAATACTCAAGAAACTCATACACACTTATACCCAACACAAGTCTACGGAAGTGGTGGTGGAATCGTCCAAATAAACAGACAATGTCTAGACACCAGACAAACTTACATTTCACTCGGTGATTCGAGCAACCATACAGCAGCACATCATGCCACACAAAACACTACTCTTCTTCGCTTAACTTGATTTCACTATTCAGTTTAGTTAAAGTCTGTCCGTTCTCTTCTTCACTATTCGTTTGGCCTACCTCGTCTCTGTCTGTCTGTGCAGTGAATAGTGTGTACTTGCTGTATACTTGCCACACATCGGCAAGGCTCCTTTTTACCTATACGATTCTACTACACACTTCTCCCTCTCTCATGTGAATAGCGTGAATGAGCCTGGGTTTCCTTCGTCTGCTTCTTTTTGCCTCGAGTCCAATACACACACATCCAAGGCAAAAGAAAGGTACAAAACACATCTAGTAGTACATAGTACATATTCATGCGCCTTTACTATCCTTTACTTTTCGACACATACGTACTCTATACAGATACACAATACACACACTCGTCTCTGGTATTCGTACCTCTATCTATTTCCATGTAATTCTATGCATTTCTATGTAGACTACCAGTAACACTACTGTATGTAAAACTACAATGTACATATACAGATACACATAGTACCAGAGCGTATATACATTGGAGAATACAATATATAACACTGTACATTTACATACATCACACATGTACTATATGCACTCTTCCAAATCTCCACACTATATAATACACTTTATACCGCATAAACACACTACGTAACACTGTACAAACACATAGACAGCTAGTACTTGCACAAATATACGTTTGTATATATATCTTCGTCTACATGGAAGAGCAACCTAGTCAAGTATTATGTGTATATCGTGAAGCTCGAAGCAAGTTTTCGGGTTCGATCCTCACGGACGTTTCTATACTCGAGTAGTAAAACTATGAAGATTTTTTCTACGTTCAAGGCAGTCTCTGTCTGTAATACAGTTTCCCAATGGGTTGGATGGTTGCTTTATATCATCGTCATCATTAGGCAACTGTACCAGACTTTCCTTAGCAATTTTCCTAGCCAAAGTGGAAATCCTCGAGTGTAGCTTCCTCCTCTCGGGTCTTCCACACAGTACAACGCATAATACACATCTAGGATATACTATTATGTGTGTTCTAGACTACGTCTGCTACACACTGCCGTTGTTTGTTTGAAGCCGTGTACTACAAGAGTAGTCGCGTAGATTTCCAAGAAGAATCGTACGATTCTTTCTTAAGCTATACTACTACTCTCGCCGAACTCAGCAAATAACTTTAACACTGATTCTATTCCATTCTACTACTATTTATGTTGTATCTGTATATAGGTACTGCTATATGAATATAGGTACATGTGTATGTGCTCCTATAATCTTTATCTTTATAACACTAATAGCATATAGGTACACATCTTGTAGTAGTGTACTATCTTCGCAAAACTATCGCATCGTTAGATTCACTATATAACAATAAGTATGTGAATGGTAGATACGTAATATTGCATTTTGTTCGTGGTAGAAGAAGAAGAGAGATAGATTTTTAAGAGTATTACTTATATTATAGAACTGCAACTTCTTTGCTAATAATATCAAAAAATTTGATACCTTGCATTCTCGAATTCTTTCTTATTTCTTCCTGATCGTATCTCTTTTCTTGCATAGCATTGCACAGTTCACTAAAGACGTACTAATACATATTAAAATATTTTGTTCGCAAAAGCGGCAAATGATTGTGTCGGCTTATATATTTTTCCTGGTAATGCCGGATTGTTCAATGATACTTTTGCCCATGTGTATAAGTATAAGAAATTCCGAGAATATAATATGTACATACATATGTACTCTCACTTTATATACGAATGCAAATAAAGTGTATGTTGAGAAAGGAAACACATCTATTTTTAAAGATTTATAAAAAACCAGTTTGTTTTATGTAGCCTACTAACTAACAATAAGTAAGCCTACCTATGTATAGATTTATACATTTACATAATATTATATAATAGTAGAGGTATGTACAGAATGCAGCCCCTAATCATTATATCTGTATATAGAGGTACATACATACTATATACACAAATATTGATACTATTATTGATGATACCATCTTTATAGGTACGGGATGTGTAGCAGGTACCATTTATTCATTTAAATATTCACATACAGTATTATCTCAGCAGCAACATTGTATATTATGGTAATAACTGGGATAATTTTTGTCTGAGATACAATTTAAGGTTAAATTATGTAATACGAGCAAAAAATGCAGGTGCATGCGTGATTGTGATGCGAAGGCCGATACGACATCTGCTCCTGATTGTTATTGTTTGTAATTGTGCTAATTACGGGTGTTTGTAAGAAAGTTGAAGCATTTAGAATCCCTCGTAGAAAGGGTTCTTTGTAAAAAAGCTCTTTTCCATTTGGACTAGTTACTATAATATGCTTGGTGAAGCAGTTACTAGTGTAAATTATGTACCTGTGGGCCGTGAATTAAAAAAGCATTTCGTAAGACCAGTGGCTAAATCATGAATGATATATTAATGAGCATCACAAAAGGATTTCAAATCAGATAAGATGTACACAGTATAAAGAAAGGTACCTAATTATGAGAAGCAAGAATTTATGTGATTCCCTGTTGACTTGTATTTTTAGTGGACGTTTTGTCTCTAATTTATATCAGAAATTATCAATGTAGGTTTCAGGGTGTATCTTAATTGAAATACAATTTGAGTAAGAAATGAAGCTTACTTAAGATGGTTAGTTTAGTTAGTCATTGTAAAATTGTAAGTAGACGCAATTTTTAATTAGGGGCCACAATGCAAATACAGTTAGGAGTTGTCTGTACGAAAGTCAAGTACAACACAAATGAGATTGAAATCCAAGGATAGAACAAAGATTCAGGATTTTCCTAGTTGCCAACTTATTAGCATTGACATTACAGTGCAGAAATGCAATGTTACGCGAAGCAGGTATTACTACAAATAACTGAAGGGGAATCTTATATATAACTTTTTATTTTCTTATCTCGTAACTAGGTTTAAGTAATTGTGTAACACAACGGCCATACCCTTCCTCAATGTCAAAGCAAGACATATAAGATGGTAGAATACAATGTAGTAAATATATCAATAATAATCTTACAAAGAAAACCTTTTTACAGACCACCACCACCGTCTTCTGTCTCACATTTGTTGAAAACGAGGTACTTTTACCCTTAGGATCGTAACAGATGATGTCTCGGCTTAAAAGAATAAGGATGTGAATTTCTACTACAAATCTTAACTTCATCTCTAATCTCTACGTTACATATATTTCCATCAACCATTACAAAGTCTTTATTTGTCTGCTTTTTCTTCTGTATCCACTTTGTAGGAAAAATTAGAGAGAAACATGGTTAAGTGATATATTTTAGTTCGTCTGTGTAAGAAAATTTTTCTGCATCATAAAAGCACTTAACTGTTTCAGGAGGTTATAGAAAAGTCCTAACACTTTGTTCTGGTTGCTGCTGGGATTTTATAAGAGTGGAGAAATGTATGAAAGATTACATTAAGGCTGGAGGCAAGGCAAACTCCGATTCTTCTAGTTATATTTGAGTAGTTGATTTAATTTGATTGCTTACCCTGACTCTCCGGACTCACAAACTGCATTCATCATCACGTACATACGTGTCATTTACTATTCCTCTCTATAAGTTTCGGTTGTACATCATTATTTCTTAAATATTATGCAGTTCTGCTGTCCAATCAAACCATTTGCATTTAAACATCAAAAGGTTTTACCAGTCATTTTATATTCCTGCATATGTTTTAATTTTTCGTGTACATGCATGTAATGTATTATACACAAAACACGTACTACTACATAATATAATATATACATGGAGCTCCGGGATCAATCTACACAGAATTTTCTTGCTTCGCCTAAGGTTTTAAAGGTTTAACACAAATCCTACTTACTTAGTCGTGTTGAGGAACATTAATAAGTAAATCAAATCAAAATTCAAAACCAAAACCCAGTCTCTTTATTCTGACATGTACAGATAGACTTGATTCGACCTTTTCATCTTTCACTGACTCATCATTACAAACACAAAAGGATTCTGGACTGCCATTACTACAACTACTGCGCTTTTCCTACACACAGTATATAAACTCATTTAGTATTTCCACAACCATTCCAAACAATGGAGCATCAGCACATTATCTATAAACCCAAATTGATCAACAGAAGAAATTGCATTGATTCTCCACAGGTAGTCGAGCCGGTATGCAGTAGCCATTCATATTGTTCATCATTAACTATCAATCAACTTGTGCATGCGATGCCAATTAATAATACACTTCTTCAGGTACTACTATATACCTCTCCCCGTGTTTATGTTAGTAGAATATCTCAACCATTATAATATTATCGTCTGCGACTGTAGTAGTAGTAGTACTAGCCCTAGTAGTAGTAGTAGTAAATACAGATAGTAAAAGAGACGGCCTCAAAAATATGTATCTTTATATTATTCCTGCAGACAAACAATGCAAACTTTTATAGTAGGTATTCTTAATGCAAAATATTACACTTCAAACTACTCCTTATTGTTAGAAGTGCTTCTACATAGTACCAGTAAAAAAATAAAAAATCTAAACTTTTGTTTAGCATTTGTATAGGCTTAAGTAGTATATAAGTAAGTATTATACATAAGAATAAGAAAAATCAAAGCAAAACAAAAACAACCTTGATTTCTTTAATTTTGTCGTGTATTCATACAGACACCTTTATAGTTAGGAGCTGTTATGTTGAAGCTGTCTGTATATTAGCGTCTCTCTGACACGCAGGTATTAATTTATTTGCTATGTAATGCACATCACGTAAAGTACCTCGTCAGTCTGCTAATATTAGCAGTAAATATAGCAATTAGTAGGCCAGCTACCATTTTATAATTTCATACACTATACACGTCTCTTGCTTATACTATACTTATACTCCTACAGTCGTACATGCGAATTTAATATTAAGTTGCCAACTATTTTTCAATGAAATAAACACCCTTTACATTTGCAGACTTAATTGAACAGATAATTTGTATTGTAATGTGTTAAAGAAAGGATGGGCTATATTATCGTATCAAATTCAATGTTCCACAATTTGTGTGTACGACCTTTTTATAAGTCTTAGCCTACCGCACACAACAACAAACACATTAGTATAATATTTGTACGTGCATACAGATAGTGGTAACATACATCCATGGTAAGTCAAAATTGCATACCTGTGAGAGTATAGACAGGCAGAGACCTACTTGTACCACCACCAAAAGAAGTACAGCACATAGTCAAGTACATTAAAAGTGTGATGATCTGCTGTAGTAGACGCAGAGCGATGATGATTTGGTATGTGTGTAGTGTGTAAAGTATAAGATGCATATTGTTGTGCATTCTTATAGTATTTCTGGTATCCATGTATGTACATGTTCTTTTTATTGTATCGTTCGTACGAGAAAGGTTGACTGTGTCAGTCTGTCCTCTGTCTGGAGGCCAATGGCTGCTGCAATGCATTTTGCATTAATATACAGATGTATATGGTGTCTATATAATGGCTATCTATGTGTAGTTTTTATAATGAAGTACTAGGGACTGTATGATATGACAGAAAAAGTATTATTACTTGTGTGAGCAGAGGAATACTGGAAATAACTAGATTTATACTTAGATAGCGTAATTATTAATTCATAATTGCTCAATGACACACCTACAAAAATAGCGGCCTTTGATTGTAGCGTATGGTTGTATAAAATGCAGTAATATAGGTAAGCTTCTTTGTTAATTAAATTAATTGTATGAAATAGCTTGGGTTGAGTACATGGAAAATCTTAGTATTGGACAATCTTCTGCAAAAATGTTTACGATAAAATTTCCAAAAGATAAATACAAAGAATCAGTAGTATATGAACATATGCTCAAGAGTACAATTTACATTCTAGTTCACAGCAAGTAACGGAAAGTACATGATAAACTTTACGATAGTGGTTTTATGTCTTATTTATACTTACTTAGAACGAATTTCCTGTAAATTAATATTTTTCCATGGATTTCGAGAAATAGTACCTTCTTTCTGTAAAAACTATCATAGTATTGTTGCTAGCTATAATTTATCACTTTTCAAAACGCACACATTTACATATTTTACTCGCAAAAACTTTTGCAGCTGCTAAAATATTTCGTATGTTAGAAGATGAACCTATCAATATATTTCAGAGTGTATCTATATGCATAAAAATCAGGGAGTATCCAGTCCAGTCTGAGACCGATTATATTATACATAAACTGGATATTCCGTGCATAAAAATATGCAAGGAAATGAATAACATGTTTTGCTAAGAATTAATTTTATGCAAATGGATTGTGGAAATATTATGCAATCAGTTTAGTGTACCACTGTAGCCGTGTAGCAAGTACCTTTTTACAATCAGGGTAGCAAGTACCATTTACAATCATGGTAGCAAGTACCATTTACAATCATGGTAACAATTCTCTCTAAATTCTGCTGTGTAAATATCAGAATAATTTTACATACATGATTGTGTCTATATATTAAACACTCCTTGTACGACTATGAATTGTCTTATCGCCTACAGATGCGATTACAATTTCACTCTGCTCAGAGAGAATGGCATGAATTGTCCAAGTGTTAAAATTCCTAAAAAACACATAGCTTAGAATCGAAAAATTGTGTTACTCCATGAGAGTGCCTGCACTAACATTGAAATGAGAGAGCTACAATAAACGCAATCGACAAACAAACACACGATGGAATCCTCGATAGAATGTAAAGACTAAAAATGGGTGACGACCTCGTCGTCCTTCGATTTGAACAAGAGTCAGTGCAGCCTTTACACACTAGGATGGTATAGTTGCATATTATGATAAAACTTACGATTATATCCACACAACTCTTAATGCACTTACTATGTGTATCTCTCTCTCTCACCGCATGTAGTAATGGCACTTCTAATATGGAATGGAATGGATATTAAATGTACAAGTGTACTCTCGGATACACACAGACATTTTACTAGTTAATTTAAACGTGTTCAGTTGTTGAGCAGAACTACTATTACTATATACATATATATTACACCCATTCACTACGTGTAGTGGGATTCATAGTAAAATTGCAGAATATATGCATATGGTGCAGCAAGTAATCTCTTTAAGCTTTGTAATAGCACAGTGAGTAAAGATAACACGTAACTAGTCGTGAAAGTACAAAGCAGTCAATTCAAATTGAAGTCTGCTATCTCAGCCAGCAGCCTAACAGCGTCAGTCTGCGTCTTTTCTTATTTTAATGGTTGCTCCTCTTGTATCTCTCAAGTATCTTACTTACGAAAACAACGCAACACCATTACATACATTCGTGTATTCTTATATAGCCTTGTCTTTCATTATGCTACAAAAACACCGTGTTATATACATTTTACTATGTATGTTCTGATGTCGGTACACTTGTAGAGTCATCTACCACTCTATCTCTCTCTCACATTTGTATTTATATTCTACAGTCTCCAAGAGCGAATGTAGTAGTAGTAGTAGTAGTACACATACTCTAGTAAACCAAAGTCAGTTCAAGTTTGCCAGAGTTAAAAATTGTTATGATGTTTTGCCTCGTCTTTTTGTTATGCTGTATACTATTCCTTTTCATATACACTCACAAGTCAGTATAGTATATGGTGTATTATATATTTCACACATATATTTATGACAATCAGCCTACATACTATAATCTCCACATGCATAATATACAAACCTCTAGTGCATAAATGTGTACAGAGCATTTATAAGATAAACTTTTCTGCTAAAGTGCCTACTACTACAGACACTACCTTACATTCATGTGTGTGTGAAGAACCACCATATATTTTTGGCCAGTGTATAATTCACAAAGTATCATTATAGTATGTGGTAGTTTGCTATCGTGTTGTTATCTATGAGCATCTTACTACACACACGGATATAGAAAGAATAAAGCACCTACATTATTTCTATATAATATATTTCCAGCTTTTCTTTGTAAAACGACTTGAAAAAATGAGACTTGAAACACACGCCTTTTTCTCTAGTAAATATAAAATATGCAATTCACATGAAATACTAAATGCACTTTATAAATATATTAAACTGCAAACATTTCTATAATGATTACACTACCGCCACAAAATATACAGAGGGTATTTATTCGGGTAGGTATAGCTGTGTGGAAAAAGATTCACTTTACTGCATCATAAATGGCAATTCTATTAACATGTGTTTTCAACTCAGGAGTAAGTGTAGACACACACAATGGATCACTATGCATATATAATATAGCTAAAAGAAACTTTACTATAGGCAATAAGTAAAAAATACATATAAAGCTGGAGAAGGGTAGATTTGGTGTGTGAAGTTATATGGGGTTGGTTGTAGTATTAGTATAAGTAGTTGCGTATGCTAATATGTAATCCTAAGCTGAATACGAGAAGATTATTGGCATGACTTGGTTTCGCTTTGGCTATGTGGTGCGGTGATTTTCCATGCTTAGCTTTACCTCACTCACGTATACAATGCCATGCCATGCCGGCTCCACACATTTTCCTGTGTGTGTCTGCTGTGTCTGTGTGTATAGGTTGTGTTATGTGTGTTGTTACGTTGGCTCAAGTTGAAATCTCTCTCGCATTCAGATTCATATCCCGTATCGGTAGTCAGCGGAATAAAAAGAAACGCTTTAGGTTTAGACGAAGCAACAACTTTTGACTGTGCTATGTCCGCATTGGCGGCTTGGTTCCTCAGGGGCGGAAAGTTGACTTTAATTGGCTTCAACGACTTGTTTGGCTTCGAAATACTTCGGCATCTACTATTACGACTAACCACCTCAATGCAACCATCTATGTAGTAGTCATTTATGAGCACAACCATCCATAGAGAAACAATTGTTTCTCTATGGATGCTAAATGAAAGTACACAATCAAAAATAGACGCTTTCGCTGTAACTACATTATTAGTTTCTTTATTAGTTTCTACACCTTCGGAGATACGCATCTTAAATACAACAAGACGCTATTTACTTGTCTGCAAATTTATATCATTTTTCATGCAATTCTTCTTTTGTAGGTACTAAATAGCTAGTTGAACCCGCTTCCGGATTATTAGCACGTCAAAATCATAACTCTTTCAGATTTTTTTTAGTATGTGTGCATTATTACATGTACTCTTGCCAATTTTATCGCCATTAAACAGAATGCTCTCACTTAGACCATCTCTATATACGTAATTGCAAGAGTTTTAGTATCACTAATTATTTCGCTAATGTTAAAAAGTGTAAATCATATTTTTTGCCATGTTGTGTCGAAATGGGATTGTACACTTTTCCAAAAATACAAGGAGGGATGCATTAAGAATAGTACAAGCAGTCATCCCCGTATTCTTTTGTGAACAGTCGGTACCTTCATTTCATATACACATGTGAAAATTTTCTCATACTCATAAACCGAAAAAATACAGCATGATTCATTAAATGCAATTTTACCACATTGTTCGTGCAAACAACATTACCAAGTGTTTTGTATCATTTTATATTTCTTTTTTAAGTGATACTCGTAACATATTTAGCATACGTATTTTGTACACTGCTTATTCACATGTTGCAAAATTTTGCCAATTGTATAATTAATTAACAATTGCAATCACAAAAATGCTAAATTCGTGAAAGAAGGCATACGAAGAGAGAACACTGTAAAAGTAAGGAGAACATAAATACCGTATAATTTCACGAGAGTAAAGTTGACTGAAAACGCATTCTATGTGTTGTGCCACTAAATATAAGGGAGTATAATTATTTGTTGGTTGATTCCGTATAGGCATCTCTAATGCACACATATACACGTAGCCCGAAAATAAGCACACATAATATATTTATATGGATATAGCTAAATACATATTATAGTAACAATCATCCATACTTTCCAGTCAGGCAGGCTAGGCTAGCTTAGAGCCAGAGGAAAAGTTTGGCGTCTGCAATTTCGCCTAAAATGCATTAGCATTAGAATTACATAGCTATGGCGAGACTGGGATAGGCGAGCCAGACCGGGGCAATCCGTGCCAAACCAAGTCAAGTTTGTTTGGCAATGCCTTACTCTCTCTGTCTCTCTGTCTCTCTCTCTCTTGCAAAGCTCGACACTCCACTTGACTTTATTTCACTTGACATCACAGTTAAAGTTGCCTGTCCAAATATCAACCACCACTATAGCTATATACTTACTACTACTACAGTATCCTCAGTTATTTACTTTTAAAAAGGATGCTATACTTACGCTGGTGGAAAAATCTCGCGATCCTACGAACCAGGATACCGGGAAATTTTCGGCAAAACAAAAGATTTCCATATGTTATCACACATGAAAAAAAATCAGACAAAAAATTCGCACAAAACATAGTTTACAAATTATTTTTCTATTGCATTTCGGGAAATAGGGTAGATTCATCGGGAAATTTTTGTGGGATACCAGAAAAAAACGTTTTTTCCAGCAGCAGCTATACACGAACTATAGGTATTCATTTACTTATATATTTACAAGAAGTAGTTATTTAGTTATGTTGAGTTACATTACGTTTAGTGACTATAGTTTTATGTAAAAAAGATTAGAGTAGTGTAGTAAAAGTGTATAAGTTGTGTAGTTAGTGGTTTCGTGTGTTTTTCAGACAGATATAGGTATACAGTCTGTATAGTGTAAGCAAAGTTTGTTTGTCTGTGTCTTGAGCGTTTAATGTACTGTATTGTGTAGTGCAGACTGGTAAAATCTCCTGGATACCTACCGGATTATATGTATATGCAATATAATGCAAATACACACACAATAGTAAGTAGTAGCAGTAGAAATAAGTAGTTATACCATAGACTGTACATACCTATATGTATAGGTATGTATAGTAGGACAAGTCAAAATACAATAGAATGAAGGGGTTTGGTAGTGTGCATAGTTTTCAGGAGATCAAGTCATGTCAAGTCTAGATCATTTGTGGAAGAGATTCAAAGATGCATGTACTACGAACCACAAAAAATACTTTCTTAGCATATTCTTCTCTATTCTTGCTATACACGTGTTCCTTTTATGCTACCATAAGATAATGTACTACGTCCACTGAATATATAGGAACGAGTATATACCCATACACAACTTACCCTCTATATATAAGCACTTGCAAAATTGTACATGAATTTACATAGAGTAAAGTGTAATCCAGTGTGAAATTGTGCATACAGCATTTACAGTATAACTGCAATGATTTTGTTGAGACGAACTTTATATGTGACCATATAGATTGTCGTAAGCTGAAATTGTACTAGAACTCTTTACACAATGTAGATGAAGAATAGAAATATTCTTTGAGTATATAAGTAAGTACATATATATAGGTATCTACTTTTTATATATAAAATTGCATCCTTATATCCAGTATATATGGCTTTAAAAATTATAATTAGTAGTACCTACACAACAAATGCACTGAGATAATACGAAGATATATAGCTATACTGCATTCTTATTACGTATACCGGATCTTTGCGGTCTGTGTAGAGTATAACATGTAAAATTTGAGATGTATAAAGACTTTTGTCAGTTTTCAGCAAATAAATAGTACCTATATAAGAATGGGAATATACTTTTATATATGACTATACTATATGGACGACTGAGTATTGTATGTATAATGTTTGTGTGTATAGAAGAGTGTAGACTGATTTGAAGTATAATTGCATAGAGCAGGAGCCAAAAGAGCATGAGTGAAGTGATCATTTGATATACATTATGTAAATGCAAATGTTCGCCTACTTCTTTTGCCAATAGTTGTCTGACCAAACGAGAACTATCTGCAATTGTGCGACGAACAAAGTGCCATCCTTATATTGCATTCAGTTCATACTCTTGCAAAGGTTCAGAGAGTTGCAGAGAGGCATAATAGCTTAGACTTTGAACGATGTATGGATGATACATTATTATCAGATTATCACTTAAATGTGAGTTGAACTGAACTGACTGAGCGATTGTGAGTTGCTGACTGATACTATTTCGTCTTGTGTCTGCACCATTAGAAAGTGTACGCTTCGTTCGTGGAGAATATGCAGATTGCATATTGCAGATACTTTATTTTATGTTACGAACGACTTTGATAGATAGAGATGAAATGTGGATGTGTAGTAGTAGTAGTATAATGTACATTACATTACTTTACTACTGGTAAAGTTGTTGTTGCAATTGCATGCATTTAAGTATATCACATATATGAAACTGTCTGTGAGTGAGTGTGTTGTATGATCTGAATGTTTAATAGTCATCGGAAAACGAGGGAGGGGAGTAGAAATGGAGGAATACATAGATAAACCTTGGCAGACACATGTCTCTACATATATATATATATATATATTTACTAAATAGTAACAACACTTACTACAGATTGCATTTATCCTATTACTTAGTTACTAGTTGTGTGTGCATATCACATTTTCTACCAGAATGGACTACAATGCATCTGTGAGTAGTTAAAGCAGCTTTCTTAATGCAGATTAGAACTGTCGCCGATGCAATCAGGTTAATATGATATGCAAGGCGATATTATACCCTTTCAAGACGGTCGTTATTCTGCATTGATTCCATTCTTCCATTGAATACATTTAGGATGATAAAAGGGTATGGTAGTTTGTATTGTACTGTAATATTTTTATAGATTAATTAATTTAAAAGAGAGCTGCTGCATACATAAATTTCCAAGTACACCTAGACTAGACTAGACTGGCTTAAAATTTAATGTAAGTAGGTAAATTGCTTTCTAACTAGTAAGTACCAAAAAAATTGCCAAGTACAAGTACAGCAAAATATTGTGAGAAATTGTGTACACAAAATATTTAGACCAATAATTTTAGAACAGTTTGTATATAGTATGTATATAGGAAGAGTGATTCCGTAAAAAGGGAAGTTTATCATGCATGGGTATGTTTAGTTTGCGGTAGACAGACAGTAGACAGAGTAAATATTATATTTTATGCGTTGTCTGATGGGAAATAGGGAAAAGAAAGTCCACTCAACTTGATTTGGTTACAAGGGATACAGAAAGAAAGGACAATGTAAGAAAGTTGATTTGTCAGCCATTTGTGTCTATACAAAGTATACGTCTCGGCGCCAATCCAATCAGGAGGAGACTCTCACATTAATAATTTCTCTGCTTTTCATGACCCAACTTTATACTCCGTTCAGCTACACAACTGCTCTTCCTAACAATGACTCAATACAAATACGATTCTCCTTTTTTCAGCACCAAAGGAACAATAAAACACAACAATTAACTGCACCCTTCCGTTTAGCATCGTTTTGGATTTCCACTTCCACCGTTCCATGCACCCATAAAGTTATCATTGACTAAAGTTGACATGAATTTTGCTAATTGTATATAATCTACACATTATGATCCCACATAAAATTACAGCGTAAACAACTATCTGATTATTCATACCACGATATAATATATTCTATGCCGTGTTTATACCAATATTATATTTGAAAGAGTAATCATTCTTTTCTTGCAATTCGGATATCTACTGGATAGCAATAATAGTATTAATGTTTACGCTGAGAAAATTGCTACTGGGAGTGGGATTACAATAATAGTACAACATTTTGAAGAGACAGAGACAACACTTTACTAGGCAGTTTGTAGATACTTCCTTTTACCTTTAGAGGTAAATATGTTAAATAATAATATGCGTCACATGAAAGACAAAACACTTCTTGTTTGTCAAGGCAAAGATCATTTTTGTTCTTTGATAATTCTATTTGTGAATTCGATATCAGTAAAATGGGTGCGAGATTTCGTATAAACTTGCAATTGATATTATTGTATGTGATTTATATTAATTTTTCAAGCAATGGAAATCAACATCACCCAGCGAAAACGTTGTACAGTTGTACGTGACATAAGTACCTAAGGAAATTGGACGGAAATTAAAAGGATATTAGAATTTTCTGGCCGCTAAAGGAATAAAATATTCGAACAGCAAATTTTTTTACTGATACTGAATATACTTATTAGTAGTAATTGTATTTTGCATTATATGTAATCCATGTAATCATAGTCATAAGAAAAAAATCCAGAATTTTCCTAACTTTTCCAGTTTGATTATGACATGACATGTATATATATTAATAGAATTGTTTACTGTGTTTAACGGGTATATTTGTTTTCGATTTTTTCTTCATTTATATCATTGTATAGATTTATACCCAAACATCCTGTAAAACTGAGCATCAATATGGATATGGTCAGCAATGTACAGAAAAGAGATAAAGTATTTAGACAATAACAGTATTATGGAAATCGCAACAAAACTTCCTTGAATTACGCGTACATACTCTTTAACTCTTTCCTCATTCATGTAAAAATACCCAGAAAGCGTCATGCGTTTTAGCACGGTCTTTAATAACAGAATCGTCTGTCTACAGTCTGGACTCTGTGAGTTGCTTACCTCATCCTTGCTGTACTAGTACGAATTGTTTCATTTATGTCCTACGTATCTTCTGTATTACCCTCGCTCTACACAAAAGCACTCACTTGGCATTCTAAAACATAAAATGAGGATATTGTGTAATTTACAACTTTAAGTTGCTCCATTAATGTATGATGGAACACATGATACGCAGGATATCGGATTTTTTGTTTTATTATTGTAAACCACCAGAATATCCACTGATCTGGTTTTTGGCTAGTGGCTTAACAACATCCACCACCACAAAACACCATAGGAAACGCGAGAAAAGTGGCACCACATTTTACGCAACAATTTTAACTCACAGACAGAAAAAATTCTATTAAACCATAAGCAGACGAGCTTATCCTCGATAAATAAATAAATCTATTTAAAACGGTACAGTGTGTATAAATTTTATAGCTTGTGCTCTAAAAGGATAAAAAATAAACATTAAATATTAACCTTTTATTTTATCAGTAGTGTTACTCCACTACTCGCTACTGCCACATCCAAGTAATACCTTCATTCATATAGCAGTAGTAATCATTTAAATGAAATTGATTGTAAAGAGGAAATCCTAGTTGGAAATTCTAGTAGAAAAATCAGCGTCTATAGCTTGCTGAACCTCATTTCAACATTTCACTGTCAGCAGAACACGTAAGATTACACTTGATTAGACGATTCGGTCTGTCATCATGTCTCGAGTAATTTGCTCACTGCTTTTCCATCCATTAGCAAACAAAACTGTAGCAACTGCTCTTGTATATTTTGTGACACTTGTACATGTATTTTCTACGTGTTCTGCTTAAAAGTACAAGAAAATGAGATTCATTAATGAATGTCATATTGAAACTAACAATTATTAATGCAATTAAATATCATGTGTTATAGTAGTAGTGAGAACACTGAAAATAATAATAATAACTTTTTCCCTGCGTTACATAACACGTTAATTACAATTGTAAATTGCAACCTTCGTTTGAATTTTTCTCTGAGATTTTTCCAGACAGACAGGACATGCACTAAAATATATGTACATGTATGCAAGAGGAGAGTCTGATGAATTGTCAGTCACATAGAAGTGCATAGACTTAAATGCATTATAAATTTCCACCATATATATGGCAAAATTATTATTACTTAATATACATTGTAAAGCTGGTGTTTTAAAAGTAGTTACTTAGTTCTACTTACTACACCTATTTATACAAAGTAATAATTGGTAGGGTTGCTCTTTCCCTTGGTCTTTTAGCATCTAATGAAGAAAAAACCGGTTTCTGCATGCCACAGATACTATTTCTGTTTCTGTCTCAGTTTTTATTTTTCCATACACGTTTTTCCGTAGGTTAAGTCGAAACGAGCGTGTTTGACTCGTCAATTTTCCACAATGAAAAGCTACAACAGCATCTTTGTATATGCAGCCAATTAAAAATAACTTTTTTCCCTTATCGGATGCCAACTACTCCCTCCCCAATGAGAAATGCTCAATTAAATCTTATTTTATGTGGTAGTTGTGCCATTATCATTATCAACATAATGCAAGGGGGGAAAAATCATTTATTAAATAAATAAATAATCACTGCCTTAATACAATATAAGGTAGCCTTTATCAGACTCAGTATAAC
>JABASD010003097.1:0-21976 GCA_019776165.1 Pogonognathellus flavescens
TGGTCCGATTCGCAAATGAGAAAGTACCAAGGTATTATGCCCACGACATTAAAGTTTGTATTTATAATTATATTAATTAATTATTTGTAACAAACAACCGAATCAGAGAGCATGGGCAGTTTTGTCAATCAGCTGTTGCGTTAGATAAAAGTATGAAGTAGCAGGCACAAAAAGGACGATTGACGATTACTTTTCACAGTATTACAGTCAATTTCTAAAAAAATTCACAAACTTCGACTGTTTTTAAATATTTCTTGTCAATTTTTATAATTTTTTTAATAATTTTTAACATATTACGATTGATGATTGAACACAGCCTTGAGTCGTTTCCTGCCCTTTTTATCTTAAATCAGCGACCTAATATTTAGCTATAAAAAGTATTTCAATTGCACCTGTGTGCGTCAGTGACGTCAAACACCTACCTACCAGTGACCAGCATTCTTACTTGTTTCATTTCTTGACTTTTCAGAATTCAGACCACAGACAAGAAGAGAAAATCACACAATTAATATAAAGGATTCCCCGTCTTTGGCTCTATTTGGGACAACTCTCTTCTCTGCAATCAAGCTAAAATTACAATTCGCTGAAGCTATTTGATAGTTTCAATTCCGGTTTCAAGTTAGTAAACAGTACAATAAATGAGTTACGCAAAAGTTGTCTCGACCATAATTCATTGAAAGAATAATATGATTCTTATTTTTACTGCAGTTATGATGGCATCAGCGTCCCCATCGCCAAAATCTCCAGAAATTTCTGAAAAAAGTAAAAAGTATGACAGGCAGCTGAGGTAAAGTGCAAAAATAATATTTTAAATACTACAAAATAAAAATATGCAAATAATTATTAATAACAAAGGAATAATAATTATTGTACAACATTTATTCTATTTTTATGTAGACTGTGGGGAGATCACGGACAACATCGTTTGGAAACCAGTCACGTCTGCCTAATCAATGCAAATGCTACTGGCACTGAAATACTAAAGTCATTAGTACTTCCTGGTTGTGGTCATTTCACAATTGTAGATGGTAATACAGTAACTCAAGAAGATCTTGGTAACAAGTAAGCATTATATAAAATTAAATTCTTTACTATTAATAAATATTGTGATCTATTCAATAAACTTACATGTCATTTCTATTAGTTTTTTCCTAGACTCTGAAAGTCTTGGCAAGAATCGAGCAGAAGCGGCACATCGTTTGATTTTGGAACTTAATCCAGATGTGAACGGAGAACATATTAAAGAGCAACCAGATACTCTGTTGTTGCAAAACCCCGATTTCTTCAACCAATTTTCTTTAGTCGTTGGTTGCATGCTTAGCGAAAAGCAAGTCAATAATATATATTTATATATCGTCAGCCCTCATTTTTTCATTAGTTGTGGTGTTAAAAGAGTATTTAATAGCAAATTTATACAATCTTATCCTATACAGAACTCTCACTACGCTGTCACGCATTTTATGGGCGAAGGAAGTTCCGTTTGTTTACGTTCACTGCATCGGACTGATTGGTTGGATTCGTTTGCAACTAACTGAACATACTATTATAGAATCTCACCCTGACAGCGTCAAAGAGGACCTTCGTCTGGATGCTCCTTTTTCAGAATTGATTGATTACATGAAAGCTAAAAAGATATATGAATGGAAAGATCCAGCTCTAATACATCTGTATAAAGCCTGGCAAGCTTTTAAGCTGAAGGGTGATCCACCTGAAAATCGAGATGAGTTTCACGACTATTTTCGACAGTGTGAGTTCTTGTCTTACACGGGTGGAATAGTTCCCAAGTGTCCTCCGAACCAAATTTAGTGTCCTTTTAGGGTCCTTTTTTTCCTCTTTCCGTCATCCCTCCACCCTCCACCCTCCTTACCCCCTCCCTCCCCCTTGTGAGGCCTTGCGGATTGTGAAACTATTCCACCCGTGTTGTATTAAATTAAATCATCTTTAGTGTAAATTATAAATATAGAAAACATTATAATGTTTGTGGGGATTATATGAATTAAATCTTTTGTAGTTTGTGCCAATGAGGGTTTGAAGGTAGATGCAGACATTACATTATCAAATCTGATAGAAAACCTTAAGTCCATATCGTTAGCAGATCTTGCAGATTATATAAACGTATACGCCAATCCAGCATCATTTGTGTTACAAAAAGGATTCGAAAGTTTCCAAGATAGGCTACACGAAAAAAGGAAGCAAGAATTTCTGTCATATTTTCGTACCAAATGTAATCGCTTTACAAATAATTATTAGCCAAATAGCTTATTGTACCGTAGTAGCTACTTTTAAATATACATTCCTGGAAAAATTAAAACTTTCTTAACAATGTTTATTTTTAACTAGATCTGGAAGGAGCGAACCTGGGTCTCACAGATGCCGTTGTTAAAGAGGCCGAAAAAGCTGTAAAGGAAATGTCTTGTCAGTCATTAATAAATCAAATGGACACTATTACGAATGAGAAAAAGGAACCTTGGTTGGTCTTGCTTTACAAAGCTGTTCAGTCTTTTATGAAAAGTACAGGCGGCTACCAGAACGGTATGGATACAACAGAGGCCCACCCTTGTGTGATGCGAGACAAAAGGGAATTCAAAGAGTACCTTTCACGATGTAATTTTTAGAGATTTTAATTTAATATTCGGTGATAAATAAAAAATTTACATTACAACAGTGTTAAGATAACAATGTCAATTTGTTTTTGATTTCTAGATCTATTTGCTTTAGGGTACGACGTTACAGATGAAGGTTACGAAGAAGTCATGAAAGCTGTGAATAATGCATTAACCCCAAGCACTGTTCCCCCTCAAGTTCAAGAAATATTAAATGATCCTAAAACTTCAAATCCAGAAGTATGTTAACACAGAGGAAAAACTGTGTTCGAGTGTCCATCATATTTTTTAAACTTCTTTTTAAATATTGCAGGATTCCAAATTTTGGATAATGTGCGCTGCGTTGAAAGAATTCATACGAGATAATAATGGCCGTCTACCAGTTCGTGGAAGTTTACCAGATATGACTGCAGATTCTCATAAATACATCTCTCTCCAAAAAGTGTATGCGAAACCCTTAAATAAAGTTATTTTTATTTTTAAAATATTGGAAATCTTAGGATGCTCATAGTTGGCGGTTTAAACAAAATATTTATGGGACGATTTTTTGTATGGTTTAGGTATAGAGAAAGGGCTGTAAAAGATGCTGATGATATTTTAGTACGTTGTCAACAGCTTATTCAAGGAGCCAGTCTTCAGCAGAGAGTGTCAGTTAAAGGGGATGAAGTCCGTCTATTTTGTAAAGAAGTGCGGAATTTAAGACTGATTCGGGGACAACCATTTTTCAGAGAGCTGGAGTCCAGTCCTAATTCTATTTTGAGAGATATAGGTACACAACTCAGTATAGCCCAACTAATCAATTATGATATGATAAACAATGTACTTCAGTTCCAGTTGACATTTGGTATGAATAACGTAATGTGTCATTTTACTTATTATGTTATTTACATCTTGCATGTTCTGTGTGTTTGCAGCTGATAACACGGAAGAGTGTGACCCAGATAAAGTGTATTATGTCATGTTGAGAGGTGTGCTTAGATTTCATTCCGAGTACAATACATATCCTGGTTTATTAGATAACGATGTTGAGCCTGACATTATTCGATTCAAGGTATTGTCAAACACGCTATTGTTCAGCCTACTCAAATTTTATTTTCAGACTCATCATCGTGTGAATTCTGAATTAACGCACATGTTTTACTAACAGTAATTGATGGCTTCTTTTTATTATTAGGGTTGCATGAATAAAATGCTAACTGAGTGGAACGCATCAACTACATCAGCGAAGGAAGATTACATTCATGAAATATGTCGATACGGGGCTGCGGAAATTCCATCAGTTGCAGCCTTTGTTGGTAAGTTATACATATAATTACATAGACTTCTTCTACCTAGCTATTATTTGAGCCATAACTACTTTAATTACAAATATGAGATAAGATAGACACAATGTATAGACGAGCATTGTGTAGTACGTAAACAATGTATTCAAACACCTTTTCTCTGCAGTCTCTTTGATATGAGATGTCACCATTTTAATTTTTGAATTTTTAGGAGGTTGTACCGCACAAGAAATCATCAAAATTTTAACAGCACAGTACGTTCCCTTGAATCACACTTTAATTTACAACGCAATCAATTCGAGCACCTCTACGTTTGACAACACATATTAATTACCTCCGGAGGAGAAATTGAATTATTCAACGGGGGACGACTACTCATCACGTTACTTAACGACTCATCTCATCATTCAAGCTTTAAATATTTTCCATTATATTGAATTGAATTATACTTATTATATTACTATATACTATATTACTTATGTAAATACTAATTAAACCTTTCATTGTATGTATGTATATCATATGCAGCTTGTGTGCATGCTGTAAAAACAAAATTGTATCATATACCTAATAGAAATGCACAACTTAGCCTATTAATAAAATGAGATTAAATGATTAATGTTGCAGATGCACGAGATAGCTGTGTAATAGTTCCCATCATCATCCCATAATTTCATGAAACGGAAATGGCAGTGCAGGGTACACTAGTATAATATGCGCATAACATGTTTACTGTTTTATTTATTTTATTGATTATCTTCCCGTTTACATGTTTATTATTTCAGATCGAAAGTCAACTTATGCGTACAACAGACAGCCATTAATAAATAGCAACAAATTAATTCGACAAGCTTCGGTAAAGCAAAACCTATAGTGAGGTAAGTTAGTAGGAAGTGTAAGAAGAGATAAAATGAGACAGGTCGCACACACATGTACAGTTACATTTACAATAATTTTTGACATTTTAAAATTAAGTTTCTCACTTGACAGTCATCGTATCATACAATCAAATCAAAATCATTTTTGGCATTTTATCATCATAGGGAAAAGTAAACACAAAAAACAGCACTGTACTGCTTAATAGTAAATCATAACACAATCAACCACGGGAAAGTTTGCCTATTGAATAATAATAACGTTTTCCTCGTTTGTATTACTTTAGTAGACTGAAAATGTTCTTTTCATATATTTCGTAATAGGCTAGAGGTAATTGTTTTACTTTAAGTTGTTAATTGTAGTTATGTAATGCTTAGCTTAACAGGCGATCCACGCATACAGCATCCATGGATTGACATGGATTTTACAACGACACATCCGAAAAAAGTCATTCATATTATTCATTGTTGTTCTAATTGTATTCTGTTGATCGCTTAGAGCTGATTTTTGAATACCCACACAGCACATGACCTTTAACAGTTCAGAGAAATCAATTTTTTCGTAAGTAGTAGCTATGTTTTAGTTGTAGGATTTGTGCAGTAACGTTTGTTATTTAAATTCATTGTTGCTGTTTTAACATTTCTTTTCCACAGTACATACATTATAAGGTTAATATAATAATTGTGAGCTACAGATTTGACCAAGTCATTTTTTACACCTTTTTTAACCATTCTTCTTCTATTTGTACATTCAAGAAATGTTCGCTTGCAACTTTACAATAAATTTTTACACAAGACAAGACATGCTTCTTGCTGAATATCGTACATGTACATCGATTGTTGTGTAGTATTTATAGTATGCTTTTTACTACGACTATTTAGGTAATATTTCATAGTATTATATTCCTTCCTTCTTAAGTGTATGCGTATTTAAATTTCAACTGCTTAACGTATCTACAGAAAACGACGACACAAACAAGCACGTTGTGTTTTTACCTCTAGAAGTCAACAGCAATTATAAACAATTATTTATTTCATTCAAGTGACTTGTTTTAATATTATTGGCATTGTTGTATCATGAACAACACACCTGTGGATACTTTTCCTGCATCAATATCATCATTTTTATTACACTTATTTATGTTAATTTAATGTCCAAATTTAATACAATACTTACACTAGAGAGAGTATAATAATATTATTACCATATCTAAGAAACAATAATAATAACATTATGCTC
Organism: Pogonognathellus flavescens; assembly: GCA_019776165.1. Classification (NCBI taxonomy): domain Eukaryota; kingdom Metazoa; phylum Arthropoda; class Collembola; order Entomobryomorpha; family Tomoceridae; genus Pogonognathellus; species Pogonognathellus flavescens. Next base: position 6,002 of record JABASD010003097.1, read on the forward strand.
AAGTACGTGGTACTAGAAGTAGAGATACTATTTATAGCAGAGAAACTTCAAAACTAGAATTAAACAAACTTATTCATAATTTAGAATCTTATACGTGAGGGAATAGTTTTCCTGGGCAGTTCTTAAGGTAGTTTAGTTAACTAACATAAAGATAATAATACTAATAATAATTTATACGTGTAAGAGGGCTTCGGTATTCCATCTTTGAATATATTCCATCTTTGAATTAAATACAGTATTTAACTACTACAATAATAATTGTAACGTAGACAAGAAGCACAATTAATTCTTATTATTATTACTATTACCAATCCTACATTCTATTGACTCACACGTTGCTTTTGGTTTGGGATACTTTTACTTGTCTCATTTGTTGCAATTTAAACACAACTAATATCTGCACCAATGATGCACGAACGACGACACTAACTATGCAATTCATTCTATCATTAAATAGTTTAAGGTTGCTTGTGGAAAAGTTGGGTAGCTGTGTGAGTGAGTCTTGTGTTTAACGTGTTTTGCAGTGTGTCATAATCAATCAAACAAGCTCAAAGTGCTTTAAATAAACTCAATATGTTTAAAAATTCATACATGTGCCTTTAAAAATTGCAATCGTCTTGCTTTCTTTACGTATTGAAGGAAAATTTTACAAGTATTTCACAAGACGATTCGGAAATGACAATAATTTCATTGCTGAATTCATTTAAACGTGCCTTTAAAAATTGCAATCGTCTTGCTTTCTTTACGTATTGAAGGAAAATTTTACAAGTATTTCACAAGACGATTCGGAAATGACAATAATTTCATTGCTGAATTCATTTATAAGGAAGGCATGTATATAGTGGAACAGTACGAGGATAAGAGACAGTTTATGTAGTGAATAGAATTGTCAGTTTTTAGGGGGTGTCGTTTTTGCAATTGTTTATAATTTTATCATATTATTAAAGTTCGAATATTAATGCAATTTACAACACAATCTTACTAGCTAGAGCTACTGAAACAATTACAAAGCTTAAAATTCAGGTCAGAGCATATCATACGTTTCTTGATTTAAATAACTTTGAGAATTTTGTCGTAAGGTAAATCACTAATCAAAACGTGATGGATTCAAGGTGAAATGGAAATTAACTTAAGTTGTGTGTAAAGTGTAGGGTACTAAAGGGTTATGTGGATGGTAGCTATTGATTTTATGTGAATAGATGTAATTAGAGAATGAATTTCCCGAGAATGAGACCGAAAATAGCTGCGACGAGATGCGGCAACAATCCAGAGCATGGTAACCGCAGGAGGACTTGCGTTAGTTCCTACTGCCATATTTCCACCAGCTTCCCGGGACTTTAGCACTCTTTTCAATCGGTCTATCTCATCCTGCAATTATGACAACAACAATGAAGTAAATAAATGGAACAATTTCATTACTACATATTATGACAATAATTAAAAAAATGTTTTACTTTAAGATTGGAGTTTTCTTGTCTTAATTGCAGCGACTCTTGTGTTACTCGAGATGAATCAATAGCTCCACGACCGTCATCAGAAGTACTCTGCTGAAACCAGACAATCATTTTTAATTTAAAACTACTAATGGAATTATATGACATCATAAGGCCATACTTTTTCCATAAATCACACAATACGAAAATCACGACAAAATAGCAAAGCCAACAGCAAATAAATGTAGAAAAGAAAAAAAAATAGCCAGTAGCCACCCAACGAGCGGGTTTGTAAAACGTACATCATTCAAAAATGTTAAGGTGTCTGAGAAATCGTGTTGCACGTTATCGCCGCTATCCAGTCCGCGGTCCACCTTCGTGAGAAAGACAAAACTTAAAATATTTTCTGATTAAGGATGACAAATTCTCCGATTTTCCATCAAAATTATACGTGTGTGAATAAATGTAAATAAACAAATGTTCAAATTATTGATATCAACATCCATGTTCGTAACGTGGGACAAAATATTGCGTTCGATCAATCGGGACACCTAATTCTACCCTTTAGGAAAAAAACCTTTCCATCAACATAAAATAATTTTGATTTGACGGATTCGATATCGTTGGCATTGTTGTCTAAACGAATGTTTGGCAATTTTACAAGCCCGTTGTTCAACCCTATATTTTTTCATTCAAGGTTTAAAGCATTTTAGCAAAAGTATGTAAAAACGAAAACAAAATCTCAAGCGATGCAACTTGTAGCAATTATTCAAGGTTCAAAAAAGTCAAAACGTATAAATATTAAAGCGCAATCCACGAGACAAACTGTGACAACAAACAATCTGAGATACGATATTCAAACTTATAGTAATTAGTAGTAGTGCTTCCCAAAGAAAACATAAATTCTATCAGCCTCAGCCACGTATGAAACCGTCACAAAAACAGAGAAACTAATCCAAATCAGAGAATACCGAACCTTAAGGGATTTAGTAGAAGTAACATCGTCTTCTTTCGACCGAGTAACCTTTTCTTCTTGGACGGTGTTAAGGTCATTCTGACTCACTCCATCCGTTGGTAATTCGAAGGTACAACGAAGTTTAGTATCCATGAGCTTAGTGTTGTCCACGTCTTTCCACTGAAAAGTTCAAAGTCACGATATGTAAAGTAATTTTTCATCATTGACACATTAAATTACATTCAATTATTCAATTACATACTGTAAAACATTTTTCTTGCCTAATTTGTCTTTTAACCTACGAAATAATTCTTAAGCATGATCAAGAGTTAAAAAAGCTTTCGATTTAAATTAAACCCTTTTGATTTTATACACCACGGACACATGTCAGGGTTTTTTATGAACGGAATAGTTAGAAGAAAAACTCATATCACTTTGTACATTATATGAAAATTAAACACTCGGAAAGAAAATGTTATGATGAATCAATAGAATATCAATCATACATACCAGTGCGTCCATATTAAAGTCCCCATCTGGAGCATAGAGGGCTTGGACCATGAATTTATGTTTGTTGGCTGTAGGTTCCAGCTCACATGGTTGAAATACGACTAAAATAAGTTAAGAAAACTTGTCTGTCACAAGGTCACCTTTCAATAGGTTAGTTTTTCAAGAAATATCTTCGTATAATAATATATGGAATGAAATACATATGTAGACTTCGTTTTTTAAAGTAAGCATACCTGCAATGTTAATGCTATTTTTTGGCTCTAAAGTGCCAGCATTAGGTCTCACACAATAGCGTTTTGGGGCAGTTGTTTTGATTTTAAAGCAAATTCTTCGATCCGATGGATTTGTTAACTTTAATAAGGAGGTTGTGGGAACGGAGAAGGGCCCTAAGAATAGAAACATTGTCATTTTTAAGACTTTTCTAGTTTTAAATTAATAATTAATTTCATTACAAAACATTTATAACAACATATTCGATTTATTCAATCAAGCACACATTCAACATTAAAAACATTTGCCTACCTTTAAATTTGAGCTCATGCTCTGGTTGTATCTGCAGAACTTGTTCCGGCATATTGGTTCTACTATGAAAAAAGAATATAAACTCATAATATAATACTCTGTTCTTATTTATTCAATCAAAACTTAGTAAAGGAAGTAAATATGCATAGCCTGTAATAATATTATGTTTACAACTATTACAACAGCACAATACAATGATAATAATAATAATAAATTCAATTATTTGAGGAAATTACCTTAATTATTAGCGTGTTCAACCCGCAATACGTTTAGTTACAAGTACAGTACTTGTACTCTCACTCTCTTACTGCAGAATTGCGTAACCTTTTAGCGATCTGATCTGGCTTTTGCTTTGCTTACTTACAACTAAGCAAACTTACAATACTGGGAATCCAATTATCTGCTTGAAATAAAATAAATTAAAATCGTTATATATCTGACCTTTGATGTTTATTTTATATAATTTTAACGTGTTAAATGTGTGCTACTGGACTGGATAATAGATTTTGATCGAATAGTTAGTAGATGATAATAATATCAATAATTGAGAAACATTAGAATATTCCATTAAATATCAAAGGAAAACGGTCACCTCTAAAGCTAAATAAAAAACAAATTGATTCTCTGCTAGTGATAGAGCTAATGCAGTTTGAACAATAACCATGTAGTATTCCTATAATATTTATTATCGCCTTTACATTTAAAAAATGAGTTGGTTAATCGTATTTTACTGAGTCTACCTGACTGAAGAGTGAATATAACTAAAATTATACAAATTAAAGTCGAATTACTGCCGACACTGCCGTTATCTTTTACTGTGCGCTAAAAAACAAATTGACCGTAAAAGTAACCTTTCATATCCACTACATCCATCCTAATTCTACCTCTAACCCAAGTAAATATTATTCCTTTCTTTTAGTAGTATGCTGGGTCATGAATGACAATTATAAAATTATTCGGTATATTAACCATGTAAATTGTAATTATGAATTAGCACACAATGGTCTCCGTCCCGTCTAAAACCATTTTATGCTTTTAGACGGAGACCCGTCTAGACTGTCTAAAGGAGATGTTAAGTTAAGAGGAATTAGAGCATTAATTTTCAACTGAAGTCCGTAAATCAAAAAATAAAAATCAACTCACGACAACACCGAGAAAAAAAAGAACTCATTCCTTGGCAAAATAACTGCAAGAAATCCAAGGGGATCTGTTTTAACCTAGTCCTGATGTGATGTAACTCTATTATACTGCGGATGCCTGACTGCTGCTGAGCTGACCAAAGGAAACTGATCTATCTGCTATAAGTAAGAATTGTGTGAACGTAAGAAAGAAACCCGGAATAAACACAGTACAGTACCTATACAACGAAAACCAACCTAGTGCCACTACCGCAGGATGAACTTGCGTAGTTTTCCTAGCACACTAGCATTGAATTTACTGAATGTGTATAAGATTTACAATTCTTCAGTGTTCAGTTCAGTAGCATATGAGCAACTAGATCTACATTATACACTCCTGACTCCTCTAAGCTACTACTGACTTTTCTACTTTTGTTCTGCCCGGCCATACCCGTATATAATAAACACTACCAAATGTTAAATTGCTGATTACATTTGGCATTGTGTGTATCCAAACTAAAAGTACATGTCTAGTGTCTACTTTGTCTACTGTCTAGCCACCCGCAGTTATTGCTCCTGCCTTGCTTTTCAATATACAATCTACATGCATAATTAAAAACTACACGCATGAAATATTTTTATACAACTGAAAAGATGAAAAAGGGAGGAAACACTGCTTAATTCTACGTGGCTGTATTTAACTTTGGTCGCAGTGACTTAATTTTTAATTCAATCTTGTGCGGTATAAAAGGGTAATGGCTAAGCACAAGACACGTTCAATAATATTAGAGAGATCTTCCTGTGTCCTGGGGCTGCAAATGCCTGCAATGACCTTGTTTTTCCCTTTCGGTGTCAAAGATATATCTGACTGGTGTTAAAAATGTCATTACTCGTAATTGATATTCCTTTTTTGCTAGCAGATCTTTTCACCTCTTTTCTGCCTGTCTTTAAGCCGTTAAATAAGTAACTGATAAAAAAAATAAAACAAACCACGAAATGCAAACACTAATAATAAACACGGTAGCACTTTTCCTTTCACCTCAAAAATCAGTGTTGTGTATGTATTTTTTATTATTGATTATTCTTTATTACTTGCCTGCTAATGCTCTGCTGTTCTTCTGCAGCTGTCTAAAACTGTCTGTTTCCTTCCTCCGCTACCTCGGCTTATCTTTGCAGAGTCAGTTTGTCGACTATCCTTTTCGCAAGTGTAAAATCGCCAAGTGTAAAAGCAGGCTCCCGTTGTTGCTGCTATATAATTGTGCCAGTTTTGTCAATTTGCTGTAGTTAGATTAGATCAGAGATGCGACTTTTGTCATTTGTGCACCTCTTGAAGCGCTGAATGTAATCCAATTTTGTAATGTTTCTGTACAGCAGTCACCACACATTCAGGCGGACACTATAATAGAGACACAGTAAGAAAGAGTAGAGTCAACATTAAAATAATAAAATACTGCACAACAAGAACACAAAACACAATACAATTTACAATACTCGCTTTAACACGGTACACCTCTCTTCTTATTATAATAATACCTTTTCTAGATCCACAGAATCCACTCCACTATCTATACTTCACCATTCACTGACTGTCTGTCTGTTTTTAAACACCTTTCTACTTCTACTATCATCAACTATTGCTCCACTATCTCTGCTTGTTCACTGAGAGTTGAGGTCTGACTGTTTGCACTTTACATTAGGCACTTTTATTATTTCCAACTTTACTTTCGAAGTCAGAAGTATTCGTTGTTCGTTAAGACCAACTCAATTATTATTATAAAACAATGTTACAACTTTGAATGGAAATTCCTTCGATTTACATTCACACGCCAACTTTAACTGCAAACTTAAACTGCAGCTATAGTTTTTCTTATAACAGAACGGATGATGTTGATGATGTGAATATAGCAATACAGCAAGGCGAATAAGACACGACACAACAAATACTACTGCAATGAGCAATGTATTTTATCGGACGGCTTTACTTCGCGCAGTCAGTTGAGGGAAAGTGCAATTATTACGTCATCCGAAATGCAGGATTTCTGATCTTCCTTGTCACCAAATCAGATATGAATAAAATGAATATAGCTACACGAAGTAGGCTATGGATAACCTATCGCTTATATATAACATAAATAATATATAATTCCAATCCAATATATATACGATTTTGAAACGACTCTGATAACTTACCGATACAACTTATAGAAATTAAATATTTCGTAAGATTGAACACTGTTCAGATTTATGTAATTTGTACTGTTTTTAAGTGGATGAAATAAATAGAAAAAAATTTGCCGCGAATTCGTGTATTTTGAATGTCTCTATATATACTTCAAACATAGAACTTTTTTGCAGTGTAGGATATCTATTATGCCAATAGCTGCATTTTATGCAGATATTATGGGTAAATATCACCAAATCATGAACCTAATAAAAAATAATATAAAAAATATGAAAATACCTCAATCAATATCAATATTGCATTCAACATTAATATTTGATTTCTATTGTAAAAGGTGTTCCAAGAAAACCTTATTTAGTCGCAGATACATTTATAGAAATGTGTATAGTGTCGGTCTGTCTGTCCGTCTGTGACCAATAGTAGTTGGAACTGATCGGATTTGTAGTGGTTGGAATGGATCGAGTTAGTAGTGGTGGGAACGGATCGGGTTAGTAGTGGTGGGAACGTGTCGGGTTAGTAGTGGTGGGAACCGAGCGGGTTAGTAGTGGTGGGAACCGAGCGGGTTAGTAGTGGTGGGAACGGATCGGTTTAGCAAACAAATTATATTTTCCAGGGGTTACATTTTGTACATTCGCTATGGTTGTAAACGTTTATTTTTGCTAAAAAACGTAAAAAATGTATTTTATTTTTCTGTATTATGCAAAATGTTAATTCTTAATAATAAATGTATGTATACTTTAGCCAATTTTAGGTATAAGATTGCTCCTTATTGAAGAAAATAACAGTTTCAAAAGCAAACACGTTATTATCAGTGTTCCTCCGCACCCTTAAATCACTATCCGCCATATTTTGGTGCACCCTTACACTTTTTAGTGGAGACGTAATAATTGTAGTTTCCTTTTTTGCTCTTTATGCCACAGGCAGTGAACCGATGAACCACTGGAGCAGCACTTAACCACGTAGTGTTAGCAGTGTACATTCCACTAGGCTGTTTTCACCTACCCGTTTTACCTTCTGCACAATAGAGGCTGCAACTGGTTATTTATTTTACCACGACTTTCAAATTCTCATGTTTACTTCTTATGAAGTAGAGTTATATAAAGTAGAGTTCAGTCAACAAATTCGGTAGTAATTTCGGTGAATTTTAGTCAGCTGTTTATCATTAGTCACTATTTATTCACTATTTCTTCAGTTGCTTCGTTCAAAACTATCAGTTATCAGTAAGTGGATTTATTTACAATTAATCTATGCAAAATTGTTACATTTAACATGATTGTTGATTTTAATATTCAATGTTTGGTTTTAATCTACGGTTGGTCAACTGCACATTGATTTGTTTTTAACAATTTTGGAAATCCTTGGTATTCAAACAAGAAGCAGACAGACAAAAATTACTTATTTCTTTCCGCCTGAAAGTGAACTGTCATAAATAATAATATAATTAAATGATAGAAGAGAATATTTTTATATATTATGAAACGCCATCAAAATATGAAATTGAAACAATTAACGTTATAAATATTTATCTGATAAATGTATCTGCTTTTTAATACTTAGGTCAATATGGGAGGAGGTCACGGTGACCACCATGCTAAACCAGTAATACCTGACTACAGAAGTTATAAGGTGGAATCTGTCCCTGAGTTGATGGCTGTAAAAAGAGCACTCGCTGCGAAAGGACTGAAAGACCCTTGGCTCCGGTTGGTGATAACAGTTAATATTTTAGATGTAATTATAAGTTATGAATTTCACACACAAAAATTGGTTCTTGGTGGTCCACTTGTCGCCCAACAACTAAAGTATATTAGTTTCCGTTGTTCTTTGGGGCGGAAGAAATTCTTTGTAAATTCTTTATATAAAAAAAACAAATTTACCGTGTTGAAATGCAACTTTATAGTAAAAGAGATGTAATATTTATTGTTGCCAGCTTCCAAAATTATAACGCATCGAATCATTAATATAATAGAGCCTGAGTAGTCGCTTAAATTCCTAGGTACTTTTTTTGGACAGTAAGTGAACGATTGACGATAGGATATAATATAATACGTGTATTGCATAGTATAGTGTCTAAAATTCATTTATTCTTGACGTGGTCTTTTAATGATAATGTTTAATATGCAGAAATGAAGTGTGGAAATATGACCTAAATAAACGAGGTGGAAACAAGTGGCAAATAATAGGTAAGACATTTGGACGGGGAATGAAGTGGGGATTTCTAGCAGCAGTCATTACAACGGCGGTAGGGGCAGCAATGGACAAGGGAAGTCATGGACACGACGACGGCCACGGGCATCATTAGCGATTATTACAAACTACGTTATTAAATTGCAAATTATGTATATTATATTATTGTACAACAATCCACAAACGCGTAGAGTACAATAAGTGGATTTTAGTGATGTTATATACCTAGGAGGCTTTGAAGGTCACTCTCACTCATTGTGTGTGTGTTTACTAAAAGTAAACGCCATTGAGAACGGAGGAGCCTACTTCCTCCTAGTGCCATTAGTCTAATGTATCATTGATATCAATAATAAAAAAGTACTATGGTATAAAATATAACCTCACTAGTAGTGTCGCATGCATCTGAATTCATTTTGTTCACGTCTACAGTATATAATATGGCCAAGTTTTAGGATACATCTGGATCTAAAAGCTTGTAATTCATATAACTTGTTTATGTACGAACAAAGATATCCATGGGAAATATTGTATCTTAACACAGTAACATATTGTCGACTTTCAGGAAATAAATCGTTAACAACATTAGTGTCTGTTCCCTTCTGTTTAGCGAGGTTTCGTGAGTGGCAAACGGAAACTAAATTGGAATCATTTTTATATGGATTTACGTATATGCAATAATTTAATGATGTTTTATGAATTCATTAATGAAACTAGGCGAACTTAATGAAAAGATAAATTGAAAATACTTTTTTTTTGACTCGAAGCAAAGTATGCAAAAAATTTCAATAAGTAAATGTCAAATTCAAATGGCAGAACCACCGATAGAGCATTTTTTCTACTGCGTACATGAAATTTATTATCTCTATAAAATAAAAATTATAGGTACAATGACTGACTTTGATAGAAGGCATATATTATAGGCATCACGTTTAGGCGAATATTTTAAAAATACCAAGGATGTTTTCATAAAAAACAATAATTTTCCCTAGTGGACAATCAAATTATTATTAATATTCTGGCGGACTGCAGACTGCATTTAGAAGGGAAGGAACTAAAACGAATGTGCACCTTAACAATTTTAAGTTCTTAGTACACATATTTTTTTAAATCGCCTAATTTGTGATTTTCCAAATGAATGTCATGCTATTCTGCTTTTCTAAAGATGGTCCAACCTAGTTCATACTTTATACTAGAACTAGCAACTGTTTAAGATAATATTTATCTTAAACATTATGTAGTCATATTGTTAACCGATTAACTTCAGTTAAAACTGGATTGTCTACGAATTCCGCACCGAAATTCATGATTACCAACCCGGTAGCCGCCACCATAGAGCCCCAGAATAAAATATACAATAAATACTCGGTGGAGTACTCCGATGGTAGTATCAGCAGTGAAGCCCACATTACCATTGAAACTATGAGAAGAGCAGGCATCTGAAAAAATTTAAAAAATCATTCAAATAAAAAGCATACTATGAGTGAGTAATTTTTTCGAGCATAATTACGATGCATCAGAAATTTAGTACAGTGGAAAGCATCAAAAACAAACCGTGTAATATTTCCAGTCCCGATTCTTTTCCAAAGGTGAAACTGACCCCACAACTTGTTCTTTAACTTTATAATTTCCCAAGAACAAATCCATCGCATCCTTAAACAAAATTAAATACACAATTATCATCACTATCATCGCATTGATTATAAGAAGCTATCACGGCATATCCAGTTTATGTTGTAAACAACATAAACTGGATATTCCGTGAGAAGCTATATGAATTTATTAAGGAAAAGTAGCACCAATTCCGTATTTTTATGAGCTATTCGATTATTTCTCCAAAATGGAAAGTCGAATTGAAAATCACGATAAAATTCTAAGACTTCCTACGTAATTTCTACAATTGACATTTTTTCGAAAAACTGAGAGTATATTATGACAGAACATATTATTATCTTCAAATTGTTCAAATTGATACATCGTGATTTTCAATTCGACTTTCCATTTCGCAGAAATCATCGAATAGCTCATAAAAATACGGAATTGGTGCTACCTTTCCTTAAAAAGCATTTGATTATGTATAAAAAATTATTTACTTGTCGAAATCCATCGCTGAAATTATTTTTTACATATCGAATGGCCGAATTGTAGCCATCCCTGAGAACACCAGTTATTGTTCTTTTTCCTGTTCTCGTAAAATCAGTTTTCAAAGCACCAGTACCAGAGTATTCTATGCTGCAGACATCGCCATTGTCTGCCCAAATATTTTTGAACATGTACTCCAACAACTGATGATCTGACACCCTCTCATGTTCTCCTAGAATCCCCAACATCTATCAAATTCAGTAAAAAATAAGTAGGTAAAATTTTCCAAAACCGATGAGTGAAATTTTATTAGTATGATGGCGATTGGTGATACTTAAAAATAATTTAACTAACCTGTAAAACCTTTTCTAAATTCACTTTTCCCAAGAGACCTTGGATAACGTTTGTCCTATCCAAACAGTCTATGCAGTTAGTTCTAAAAACGCCATCTTGATTCCGTCGCTGGCCTCGAGAACTTACGAAGTAACCGAAATCATCTAGTTCCCCAGCTAACCTATTCATTAATATCTCTGTTCTATCCCATCTCATGCTTCTACATTCATGATGGAAATCAAACGCCTCGTATCTAAAGGAAAAAAATTAATAGGAATTAATATACAATTTTCAAGATATGATATTGCATAATACAGTTGCTATTAATATTTTAAGTAAAAATTAGATATGTGTAGAAGTGTATTCGTATAACTTACCTTACTGATGGAACATGGGCGACTTCAATCTGTTCTCTGAAAGCAGTTTCAAGAACACTTTCACTTCCCGTTTGATTCACCTAACATCAACAGAAGTACGTATTAATTACAATTCCATAATAAACAACTTTTAATTCATTGAAACGACAATCATGAACCTAACTAAATCTATTACAACAATAAGACTGCATGAGTGTTTACCAAATTGATGCAGACAACTCTTCCATATCTTAAACCAAGTTCCTCAAAGTGTTTCATAAATGCCTCATTCTGATTAACCTGAATCAACGTCGGTTTAGGCTTGTATTTCAAATTAGGTTTTTGCGTCCAAAATAATGGAATGGATCCACGTAGCTAAAACAAATTAAGTCAAAATGCATTCAACTAAAATTAGTCTCATAATAATGTTATGCATTTGAGATGTTTACAAAAAAAATATGCATTTGAGATGCTTACAAAAAAATTATGCATTTGAGATGTTTACAAAAAAATTATTTCATAATTAAACGTACCTGAACAAATGAAGTAATATCACCGTTAACATACTCAATGATTTGTTCGGTCTCCACGAAGTTAGAGACATTTCCATCAGAATCTATTCCACGACTAAAAAGACGAGTTCCAGGACGCTTCGCACTTCTCCGTGATATTAATGTGAACTTAAAATGTTTAGCGTTAACATCGACTGGATTAATCGAAACAACTGAAACAAGGCCATTAAAAATGTAGAAATAAATGCTTTAAGTTCTGGATAGTTCAGCTGTTATAGCATGAATCGACCAGCAAATAGAAAGAAATATCATGCTAATTAATAATTCATAAGACAATGTTAACTTACATCCATGAATAATTGGGACACAGAATTTGTGAAATTCCGGGCGTCCGTGGAAAACTTGAAGCAAATGGAAATTCCAAACAAACCGTGAATCTGCTCTGTCTATCAGAGTTTGCTGCAAAAAATATTACTTAATGAAGAACAGTTAGAATTTTAATAAGCTCCAATATCCCAATGTTTACTACCTATGCAACGAACGACCCCATAAAATAGTTACCTCGAAGAAGTCTGGAGAATTACAATCTAGTGATTGCAAATTCTGGCTTAAGTCATATGTGTGAGAAAAGTAAAAGTTCGGAGTCGTTAAAACGGTATTAATCATTTCCAGATAAGAGTTATTGTACTCGGCCTGAAATTAAAATTCATAATCAAATAATATTTGAATATTATTAAATCAATGGAATACTAAAGCACTGCCAATTAATACGATATGCATAAAAAATCAAAATGTTTTGAAAAATCAGCTTTCAATATTATACCTGCTTCTCTGACAAATGAAGAATTGTTTTTCGGAAAGGAATAATTTCAAACTGGTTCAACTGCCAAATAATATGGTTGTTGATTTCTCCAACACGAATCCTCGATTTGATTATTACCAAATATGGGCCTGCCACCAAGTTGATAATGCCTATAACTCCTCCAATAGAGATGGTCCGAATTCGACCAACATCCGGAATAAGATTTGCATCCGCTGGACAAAAAATAAATGTTTGTAAATGCCATAAAACAAATACAAATGTACACAGCTTGTAAACCTTGTTCGACTAAAGGGCACTTTTTATGGCTTTTATGATTAAAGGAACTAACCTCCAATTGTAAGTTCATCAGTGATGCGATTCACAATCATAAATCTAGTACCCGTTCCCAATGTTGACGGATGAATAAATATTTTTTCCGAGGTTTCCACACTGTAAAGCAATAAAAGTATAACATTTCTCGTAAAGAATTCTGGATATAGGATCAATATTTTAATCTATTATTGAAAACAATGTATGATTTATCTTACAGGATCAAACTATCTAGTACTTCCGTCATCTTTAAGCTTTGCTTCTGTTTACAGTTTCGGATGGAATGTGAATAAGAATTTGAACTTCAATCTTAGATATAAAACCTGTAAAATGTTAAAAATAAATACTCACAATCAATTACTTTGCATTTTAATGACATTTGTATAGCCCAAAGAACCAAGCATAATACAATTATCATGCTGCTTTTTAATTTACTAAATAAATCGACTTTAAATATTCGATAAGTGATTTTCTAAGTACTTCATAAAGTGTTTAAATATGTCATACGTATACATTCAAAGCTTTAAGGTACATGCAGATGCACTATATTCATATTTACTCACTCTATTCGAATGTTAATGAACAAAAATGACCATTGCCCACAAAACCAAAAATATGCACAAAAACTGACTGAAATAGAGTTAGACAGTTAGACACAGACGACACGAGTGACACAGTAACAAGAGCATAGGTCACTCAAACTGATGCCCAGTCAGACAGTGACACAGACCACTAGTATAAAGTTTAACGTCACTTTCATTTAAATACGTCACCCTCACCTCATCACCTCTAAATTAGTATAAAAGCAAGATATCGAAATCACAGCAGCAGGGCCAGCCAGCAATCAAATCTTGATTGGATTCACCAAGTGCAAAGCAAAGTGAAAGTCACGCACACATGTAAGTCATGTACATGTAGTAATCAACAAACCTTCTTAACCACAACAAAAAACAGAGTGAGAGAGAATGATTACACGATAATAATATTATAGTAAATTACTTTAAATAATTATGACTTGATGACCTACAAACAACTAACAACAAATTACAATAGTAGAAAAACTTACATAATAATAGAAGCAGTTGGCAGAAATACTGCAGACAATTTCATGCCTTCCGGCTAGAACCAGTCACAGTCACCGTAATATGTAAATCAAATGTAATTTTGTACATTTCTGCCAAGGTTCTTCTCTAGGTGGTCCTTCAACTGGCGCTACAGTGTGTTCCATATGAAAGGCGACTAGATTCCGTAGTGTTGCAACTTGCAATGTAAATTAAATACTTTTTGCAATGTTAGCTTCTGGTCAGATTTTGAGACGGGAATAGCTCGTTAACTGGGATAGTTAAAAATATGATATTAGTACCAATCCATTCATTACGAATCAAATAATCAAATGTGTGTAATGATTACTTTTTTGCTGTTTATCTTCATAATTTATTTGGTCAAATATTTGAATCCGCATTTTCCCGCCCAACAAGCAACCCTGAACAATTTAATTTAAGTATGAAGATAAACAGCAAAAAGTTATTATCACACACTTACAATTTTTTTTAAATTTTTATTATAAAAGTTTTTTCTCTTGTAAAAATTAATATTAAATGGTTATTTATTGAGAAGTTTAGCTTCGCTTCCGAAATTAAAGAAGTTGGATGGAGATTGTATTCATTTGCATACTCTCAATTCAACTATTCAACACTATTTTTATTTAGGTCCCTGACGAAACAAAAATGATTCCATAAATTGTGAACCATTGGTATACGATAAGATATAATATGAATGTGTATTTGTATATAATCAATCAATATAACACAAAAAATTATTCATTAATTATGTAACCATTGTTGTGGGTAGGGGAGAGGTGGGTTCGGTCGGGTTGAACAGAACAGACACCATCCCACTTACTCGTTACTCTTAGTAAATATTTATTGGTCTGTGAAATAGCTTGGTAAACAAATTAGGTAAGTAATAAGTACCAACTCTAACCACTGACAATAAACTAATAACCTAAAGAATAAGTCTCGTAATCTTGTAGGCTGATTTTCATTTTGATGCAAGCTTGCAGCCTAGAGATGAAAATGACTAATCGCAACCAAGCACTCAACTAAACCACCCCGGTTTTTTCCGGTTGGGTTTTTTATATTTTGATAAAACCCTACATATTATTCAACAATTCAACTCTACGTCGATGGTCAGTTTACTAATATCGAATGTTGTAGGTTGAAGTCATTACCATGAGGCAGTTAGGTTGCACCAGACGCAGACCTTCGGGAAACCGAGTGATTGGCAGTATACTTAAAATGAGTTTTACAGAAAAATGATCTTACATTTTTCACTTTACGAAGACCACATAGTAAAATAAATGACGAGGGGTGAGGATAGAAGAATCCTGATTTTTGACGTAATTAACGTGTTATCCATTATGTTGTATAATATTACAGCCCTATCAGACACATACTATACATTGTACATTGTACACGTAGGTAGTACGGTAGTAGGTATGTAATAACATAGCGCTTTAATACTACTAGTGACCGCTCTTTTGTTCAAATCAAGGACTTCAATTCGTATTTGCATACTTTTAACCGCCAGGGTTCGTTCGCTCTCAAGTTCCTGGTAGATGAGTAGTGCACTTGCAACGGAACATGTGTTGTATGAGCTT
>JABASD010003098.1:0-21971 GCA_019776165.1 Pogonognathellus flavescens
AGTTGAATATTCGTTGTCTAATTCATATTGTTCTAATTCTGACGGAATAGGACAATAAGTACAACTTGATGTAACATGAAATGAAGCTTGAGCTTGTGAGGTTGTTCAGTCTCAGCATGCAACATGCAACGCACGAAAACATTTGTCCTGAAATAAACTTAGGGTGAAACAATTTACTTAGGGATCTATACTTATAAAAACAAAGAATCATCTAAGGACTGGAATAAAAGAAAGCGTAAAACTTAAAAGCACATCAAATGCTATCTTTCCATGTTATATGCCGTAATTTTAAGAGGCTATGCCAATTGCCAACTCTTCTCGCTGTACAACCAGTTTTGACTGACTGGAAGGTTGCTTTGAATACCTACCTAGATTACTATGCGATCGTTTCGGAACTTCCTGTAGTTCTTGTCCACGATATTTCAAGTGTGACGAAGTAACTCCCATTCTTTCCATGTGAACCTAAAAATGCTGTAAAGTTTTGTTGCTTGTATTTAAAAAGAATTAATTCTTTACACCCTGTATACAGCCAGAGTATTCCACTAATATGTATTCTTGATATTTTTATTGCTATGTCTTATCTTTTCACAGTCGGACCTGTTGTGGACATCCTTGGAGATGAGATGACCAGAATTATATGGGAGGACATTAAGAATAAGCTTATCCTGCCGTTCTTAGATATTGACCTTAAAGTTTATGATTTAGGCATCGAAAACCGTGACAAAACAAATGACCAAGTTACCATAGACTGTGCTAAGGCTTGCAAGGATTACAATGTGGCAGTGAAATGCGCTACAATTACTCCAGATGAGAAGAGAGTTGAAGAGTTCAACTTAAAGCAAATGTGGAAGAGTCCCAATGGAACAATCCGTAAGATATAATCATGATTCATGATTAATAACTTGTCTTAAGAGGACTACTTCCTATTTTAGTCTACTGCATCAATTGAAACCATGAAATCGTTTTAGGTAACATTTTGGGAGGAACTGTTTTCCGTGAAGCCATCATTTGCAAAAATATCCCTCGTCTTGTACCAGGATGGACGAAATCAATTGTAATCGGACGTCACGCTCATGCCGATCAATACAGAGCCACGGACTTTTTGATTCCCGGTGCAGGCACCCTGGAAATTCGTTTTATTCCAAAAGGAGGAGGAGAACCTATTCACCATATTGTCAACGAATTTACTGGTGCAGGAATTGCAATGGGAATGTACAATACAGATGAATCAATCCGAGACTTCGCTTATTCTTCAATGGAATATGCTTTAGACAGAAAACTTCCCTTGTACCTCAGTACAAAGAATACCATTCTTAAGAGGTACGACGGTCGCTTTAAGGACATCTTCCAGGATATCTATGACAAGGAATATCAACCTAAGTTTGAGGCTCTCGGATTATGGTAAAAATTATTCACTCACATTCACATTATTTTCATAATATTTGCTCAATTAAGTTTTTTACAATTTTATAATAAGTATTGACAATTTCAATTATACTTACAGGTACGAACATCGTCTTATTGATGATATGGTAGCCTACGCAATGAAATCTGAAGGGGGTTATGTATGGGCTTGCAAAAATTACGACGGTGACGTTCAGTCCGATTCTGTTGCTCAAGTGAGTACACTTAAATACTCAGTCGAGTTGACTGATTACAGTCATTTCTTTGTATCCTTTTTTATCAAATAAATTTTTCCATGCACTTCTTTGATTTGACTTAATTATTTATTTTAGGGCTTCGGGTCTTTAGGCATGATGACCAGTGTATTGATTTGTCCTGATGGAAAAACTGTTGAAGCGGAAGCTGCCCATGGAACGGTTACCAGACATTACCGCATGCATCAAGCCGGTAAGGAGACGTCAACAAATCCAATTGCTTCAATATACGCATGGACTCGTGGCCTTCTACATAGGGCCAAGTTAGACAACAACGAACCATTGAGACGATTCTGCAACATTCTTGAAGAGACTTGCGTCTCCACAATTGAGGTAAATTTAGTTTGTAAACATCATCTTACAATAAAAGTAATAATTCTAATGCATTCTAATAAAAAACCTCTACTGTGTTTACAGTCTGGGTTTATGACCAAAGATCTGGCGATATGCGTCAAGGGTTCAATGAAGTAAGAATTCGCATGTTACGTTTACTATTTAATTATCTTTAATACATTACCTAAAGTGTTTACGTTATTAACGTACTCGTACAAGTTAACGCATTCTGCATATCTAATTTTTCTCATTTCATTTTTTAGTGTTGACCGAAAGGAATACATGGAAACATTCGAATTCCTCAGCAAGTTGAGTGATAACTTAAAGATTAACCTTAAAAAGTCCAACTTATAATCACACGGTTCAGTTGAATGAGTAAATAAATGTTAAACTTGATAAGAATGGTGATTGCACGCTGCAATTATGGTTGTAAGAATACCTACTTAATTTTTAGCAGATAGTTATTTTGTGTCAGCATAAAGAAAGTTATGTTAAAGCTACCAAAGTGTATGTTATGTAAGCTGATGTTATTGTATTGATACGGTATGGGTATATGTATGTGTTTCAAAATAAAACTTGTAGAAACAGTATTATATTCTACTTAGATGAGATGGTAACTTCAGAAGATTTTTAATACTGCTTGTGTCCCAAATGGATACACGGCCTTATAAAACCAATGGTCCAAGGAAAGTGAACTTTTTTCTGTTGGTTTTATTTTGTTTTACTGTGTTGCATTTAAGGTTCTCTTGTGATGTGGATTTTGGTAATTTTGGTGCTGTTTGTGTCTCTATTTATAAGCATAATTTTAATGTGTTTACTATGTTCAGTTTTTGTCCTCAATAAAAACGGACTATTCTATTACTGATTACTGCTACCGTGTTACCTGCTACGTGTACTTGTTTTGTTTGTGCTATGGCTATATCATACCTAATTAAAGCTATATTATGGCAATTAAGTACTTTAGATGAGTGAATGAGTATGTTACATCACATAAAAGTTCTTCATTGACGCTTTCTTCAATAAAAGAATAATATACCAACTACTACTACTACCATGCATACATCACCATATCACACATGTCTCATAAATAAAAATGCTTGTCAATTGTCACATAAACTCAAAGAAAAATCGCAATTGTTTTTTTTTGTTTTAAAATGAAATTACATATAGATCTCATTATGTGCGCCTCTCTGTAAGGAATATCAAATTCCCCTATATACATTTTTTAATTGACGAAGTAAAATTATGTATGTAATGTACATAAGTATTTTTATGTAAAGGAAGGGAGAAAAATTGCTGATATAAAAGTGTCAAGTGTGCCCGTAATAGTAATAATAGCGTACATGAAATTAATGATTATGGTTGCTATGAATCTATAAGTAAGAACATAAATCTACGTAGCTTGTGGTTTGATCGATGAAACAAATCGATGCGAATATTTTCTTAGAAACATTTTGTTTGAAGAACAGACAAAGAAAAAGAATTTCCTTTGGATTGACCAGTAGCATATTTGGGTCGTTTGCAGCACAAGTGTGTGTATTAAAAACTGTTTTATTATTTCCTGTCGATTGATTTTGGATCAAAATAGCTTAAATCTCATCAGATAAAAGTGCCAATACAGTTTGGAGACAATGTTGGGCAAAATAACATGTCGATTGGAAAAGCCAGCAGAACACAAAACAAAAGCTGATTGGGATCATTTTACTTGGAATTTCTCCAACCTTGCAGAGCAGCAACGAGAAGACACTCTTCGTGTAAGTTTCTTTTATTCTCTAAATTGCTCCATGCGCTTTCACTTTCCTTTCTCTTAACCTTTCCCCTATAAAATTTAAAATTGAGAGTACTTAAGACTTGATCGCCGATTCCCTACAGATTCGTCATGAAGGTCGTTCAGTTAGAAACGAATCGGGTATTCAAGCTCGATGGGACACATATCGCAACAACAATCGTATCCGGGACAGAATCGGTGAGATTGACAATTGGCGTGTTGCTTTGGAACAAACCGTTAGTACGATTGATCTGGAATTGCGCAAGATAAACGCAGCAAAAGAAGCCGTGGAGCAGGCAATTGAAACTAAAGTGATTGACTTGGATATTGTAAATGAGATTATGAGCATCCGAGAGCAACGCAGAGGAAACGATTATGTCACTGATGAAGCTCAGCTTGAGCTAACAAAAGAAACCTGCTTGATTAAAGAAACGAGAAATATCTTGGAGAAGAAAGGACAAGAAGCTTGGCATCAGATTGCTCGTTTGCAAGAAGTCCGTCAACACATTCTTCGTGATCTCTCGGAGAAAATTGTTTCGTTGGACATTGATCGTTATCTTTTAAATCTGAATGAGACTTCGGCTGAGATTGCATTCCGTCCTGATCCTCTTCGCATTCCCAAAGGAATGATGACTCCCCAAGCCTGGGAAGAGCAAAGTCGATACAACAAACTCAGAGCAGACTGCGAGCTTGCGAATTCTGTAAAACTTCGGGAAGCGATGCTTCTAACTATTGATCAAACCTATAATGATTTAAAAGCGCAACGAGAAGTTACGGACTTTGCAATGCGAAAACGTCTTCACGAAATGATTAAAACCGCTGCTGATCTTCAGCATCAACGGCAAAAGGTTGATTGCTTGATACCTTTGCTTCTTTCACTTATTACACTGTTTCCTATAAGCTATAGCCGTAAATAATGAGAATTTCTTTATACACCCATTTAGATTCTTCAAGAAATGTGCAAGGTGGAGAAAGAAATTCGAGATTTGGAAGATGGACTTTTGGAAAAATCAAATAAAATGCAGTTAGCAGAGACACGATTAGAACACAGAACTTACAGATTTGGAGTGGAACTTACTCGGGATGACACTCAATACGGTTTGACTCAGGAAGTGCTCCAATTAAGAGCTTCCATTAAAGCTCTTCAGAACAAAATCAACGATGCCAAAAGAGCTTTGAATATGCTACTTGGATTCCTCCAAACTTTAGAAGGGGAAATTGAGAATAAAAACGAAGCTAAAGTCATTGAACAAATGGCCTTAGATGTTCGTGGCCGTGTTGCGGCTTCTGTGGACACACCACTAACAAAAACAGATCGGAACATCGCGTTGTCAGCTACCGTTCCTGTTCCTGAAGACCGCAGAAAAGAAACGGGAGAAATTGGCCGAGTTTGCTAATTGCAACGCTCTAAATAGAACAGGAGAGTATTAAAAGACTCGTGTAAAAGTGAGTATGTAAGTACATCTCTTTGCTTTTTAATATTTCCAGCTTTCATACATTGTATACATTTTCCATTAATAACCCTACGTAAGTGACCAGCACTGTAAAATTGAAGAACATTGACAATAGTATTGTAAGTCGGTAGCTAGAGCATACCAATGAACTTTGAACTGTTTCTAATACCTTATAAGGATTCTAAAACTTTAGTGGATGAAATAATAATATGAGAATACAATTTAGTAGATTTAGTTAGTCCTTTGAGACTATTTCATTCTATATCAGTCAGAAAAAAACAATTCAATAACTCTGTCATATTAATAAGTAGTATGTGTAAACAAGTGGAAAATAAATCAATTCAAGTAATACCTAAATCGTTTTACTTATACCTCACCTCATCAATGTGCATGCACGTTATTATGACACCAATTAATTCAACCAAGTGAGAGTAATAATATGGGGTCTAGCCATCTACTAATCTAAACTAAACATTTTATACTAAATCCTACCAATTTATATGCCTTCAAGAGTTAATAACCATGAATTCAGCATTTAACATATAAAACCAGATAAAACAGCAAAGAGAATCATAAAATTAATGAAATTAATACATTAGTACTAATACCTACTGTAAATTAGTTGGCGAAAATAATGAAATAATTATTTTTCATGTACAACTTGACAGGTATTTCGCTTCTGAAGGCATTGGTTAATTAATTTTAAACAGTTATGTAAGCCATGCTCTCTAAAATGGTTACAATTGTCGGTATCATTTTTATTAGCTTGGCTGTTATAGTAAAGTATAAGTAAGTATTAATTCTTCATAATAAACACAAACGTTTAAAATAGTAATTGTAGAAAATGACTTTAAAACAGCGTTATTAAGAGGTAAATATTTGGTCAGACAAGACAATTCAATTCACAGCCAAAAATTATAACATTAAACTTTGACTTTTATTCGTTATTAAAGTTAATATTATTTCATTCTATGCCTTATTGTTTTGTTGCTGTTGAAAATACGACAAAATTACCATGATCATTTGTATATATTAAAAATGAATCGTAAACACGTTACACCGTTAGCCTATATAGATTCACCATAACTTCTACCACTGTGTAACTGAAATATTTCGCAATTTCTAGTGGTGATATATAACGCAAGGTGTAAGTCATACTCTCTCATTTTTTGCCTAATAGTTAATTACATAAAAAATCATTCATAAAGTTGTTTCTAAAATAACACCGCACAGGCAGTCACATCTATTACAACCACCATAATTATACAAATACAGTACTCAGTACAACAACGAAGAGCATTTTATTTTGGTACATAAACAAAGCTTTAACATTAACCTTTACATGAGATGAGATGTTGGACAGAAGTAACAATTGTGAACATTATTCGTTATAATATTTAAACAACAAATACTAAAGTTTATAGTTAGCTTACAGTTGTGCATAGACAATTTGAATTTGCTGAACTGTATTATCTGGTTGTATGACATGTACAGTTTGAGGTTGTTGATTAGATGCTTGTGCTGCGGAAGCAATAGCCGCGGCTGTTGCCTGATTAACTTGAATTGTTTCTCCATTCATAGTTTGTGCTGTAACCATTGTGTTAGCGTTGACCATTTGAATTTGCTGTCCTTGAATAATTGCAGTCGTTGGATGAGAACTTTTTCTGGGGATGGGAAGTTTTTCTGTTTTTATTCCTACTATTCCGACAGCGCCGGGTGTACCAGGTTTTGATTTATTGCTCGGAGTCTTCTGAGATAAGTTTTTGAAACCCATTCTCTGCAAAATTCGACGAAAACTAGTAGCCCCTCCGGTAAAGTTAATTTTTTGACGAGCCTCCGCCAATACCATTGGTAAAGTTGGTGTCACTCTGCACAAACAAGTCAAACAACATTTAAGTTAATATTAAAATATATATTATACTGTACTATATTGGAAAATTTCGTTTTGCACCACAGAATGCCTTGAGAGATTAATCTTACTTATTAGATTTCATTTCTTGAATAATGGTTCGAATAACGTCCTCGTCAAAAGCATCTACCGAATCAACAATAGGTCTTGTACGTTTTCTCTTTTTTCCTGGTGTTTCCAGCTTACCAGTGCGTTTCAAATTCTTTCCAATTTTACCAATAGTAGCAGCACTTACATGAAGTGCTGCCGCTGCTCGTTCTTGTGGAGTTCTAATTTCATCTAAAAGATCTGGATTCTTCTTAACTCGTTTAAAGAAATCCCAAACATTCAAAATCAACTTCTGGCATTTGGTATCAAATGTCTGTCCTGGGAATGAAAAAGGAATCTGAGGCAAAAATGGTAAAATAACGGGCTTGATATCGACATCGGCGTTGTCCATTGCAAGTCCAATTTCATCATCAGCCATTACAACATCTGGTCCTGAAGTAACTGTAATAGTCTCCCCAGAGGGTTCAGGCAAAATTTGTTCCTGTTCATCTGCCATTGTGACCTTAAACATATACACAAAATATTTTTTAGTACAATCCATTAAGTCAACCATACTCCTTAATAAGTATTACCTTACTAGTTACGTTATCGATTATGTGATATAAATATAACCTAACTGATATAACACTGATTCAACAATTAGTGATCCTACTTGGGTTAATCAAGAGATTTTATTTGCTTTCAATGAAATTACAAATACATACATACCATATGAAGTGAAAGCAATGCAATTTCACATACGATGTCTCAAATCGAAAATAATAAGTGTCAATTAGCAGACCTATTGAATTTAGCTAAATGAGAGTTTTATATAATTATTAGTACTTCAGTCAGTTGTGATGTGATCTATCTCACATCTCAGAAGTCACATAAGCGTGCTTTAGCATTGATGCCTCCAAAAACATTGTATTTACAATTTCAAAACTATTACAAAATTACAATTATTTTTTAAATTAATCTGCTTTAAATGTTTGTCCTATACACAACACATGCATGATGTAGACCAATTTAAATACACCTTTATGTTACATTGTTTGTACAGTACATTAGCGTTATTATTTATTAGCAAAAAATCGTCTATAGTTAGTGAAGTTACTTAGTTGTTTAAATGTTAATGTCATACATCATACGAGTTTCAAAAGAAAAACGAAACTAAGTAGTCATCATTCATCATTTAATTTTAAATGTTCAACTCCATCAAAATTTCATTGTTTCGGATATATGCACTGTCAACTGTTGGCAGTGCAGTTGGACATATTATATACCACAGAATATTTGAATGTCAAAAGTTATCAAACGTTAAAGTACTCATTATTTTCCCATTTGAAAGCGAAGGAATCGGCATTAACTATACAATATAATCAGTAATTTAAAAATGTGGAAAATACTGATTATCCAAGAATGTTTTTGATTGTAAATAAAAATAATGATATAGTAATTAAATGCTGAATAAACGTAATTTACCTCCATACAGATGTTGTGCTGTAATGTTATAACTTTCAAAAATTAAAACAAAAACTTCGTCAAATTCTGAAATATCGTTCTCGGTTTGCAGTTTGTAGATTCCTGGCACGTTACTCCATGTTGTGTTTAAATTGATGGAAGGTTACACCAACACATCCTTTATTCGAATAATCTGCACACGAGAAATCAAGACGCAATTTACAGAACTACACCAAGGAATTACTACACAGGCTACATACATGATTAACATGATACATAGCGTAGTGTAAGCCTGTAAGCGTACACAACACATGTTCCGTTGCAAGTGCACTACACACAACACAGCCAACACAAAAAACTACACATTATGAAATGTACAACGCAACTTGAAGTTTGTTAGACCCACCTTCTGCGCTACTATTTTGACGTAATGCATGCATTAATTCCATAATACTCAAAACCCCAACATGTGACGTCAATTATTCTATTTCTGCAGAAGGCGTGGCAAAAGGAATACAATATGCTTTACACCACTATGTATTCTTCCGGGACCGTCCCGGTCCGTTTTTTGGTTACCTGGAATGCCAACTGCAAGACCATAGACCATAACTGGTCACTGGACACATCACTGGTGACTGGAGGTTTCAATATTGTCCAACAGATTTTAGTGAACCTATATTGTGCAAATTGTTGTGTAACATGACGCTAAGGTCGAATGAAACCGGAAACTAAATATTGTTGCCTGAAAATGAAAAGCACTATATTAGTAAGATGCAATTATGTAATAGTAATAAGATTAGTACCTACAAATCCAAATCTCAATTCATTAAAGTGAATAAAATGGAAACTTTTTGTTACAGACGGTAATTCATGAAGCGGGCAAAAAAATGCTCATCTTCGATTTTGAGTACCGGCGTTGATTCCAAGTTTTACGGTGTGTTATGTTGATATACCGTGTATCACCGTATTGTATGCGTATGCCGTAGACAGCACCCGGAGTCCGTCTTTTGGATTTCGTCGTTGTTTATTTTGTCTCGTGTGAGCGTGTGACTGTGTTTGTGAATTTTGTGAGTGACTCAATTTTGTTGAGCGATGAGCTCGAAGGGTGATGACGACGATTGACGAGACGAGTGTACCGTGTGCCTGCATTTAAGACCGAAATAATGTATAATGTGACTCATTTAATAAGCATTTATAGGTATTGTTATTAATTTAATTTTTATCCACAAGTAACAAGTATTTACATTATTTACATCAGTCTCAGTTCATAACTGTTATGTTAATGTATGTTGTACTTAAATTTAGTGTATCTATATTTATATTGTGTCAGTGTCTATTGTATAAATAATGATATAATATATAATTGTGTTTTTGTATCGTTGCTTTCATCCTACATCCAAAATTACTACTCACAGAGTGATTGTTCTTTATTAGTTCCTTGGTTAAAATAATTTTATTTTACATTGCAAACTTGTTGATCGAAGACTCTTATTGGTTTCGGTATTTTGATTTTAGATATTTATTAGTCTCCAATTCAAACGAATGATCAATTAAGTATTGAATATTGACTGACAATGATCAGATTTCTTTTTACTTTGCTTATAGGCAAGAAAAATATTTATGTAGGGATTAATGGTCTAAATACAAGTGGATAAAAAGTTAGAACGGAGAATCCAACTCCGAAGAATTACAATTTGCCTATTTTTTTATAGGTATATAGTTTTACCTTTGTACAAATATCTAGCTAACAGGCAAGCTATAGTATAATAATAAATAGGTTTGTTGTTCTTTATTGTTGTAATAAATTATTATTCATTTTGATGCTAACTATATCGGGTTATATTTTGTCTGTTTCTATACAGCTGTTCCGGTTTATTAATTGCTGCCTCCTGATCCTAGTGCCTTCTGCTAGCTGCTATGCTTTTCCTGTGTGCCTACTGCCAATACTGCCTACGATGTTAGCAAATTGTATTTAAAAGACAACAGTATAATCAATTCATAAGTCATATTTTGACAAAACGTGGCAAAGTCTACTGTGATTCTGCCAAACTGCCTGAACACCGCCTGACGTAAACTTAACGACACGAAACCAAAATGTGACAACAAAAACCTTAAAGGTAACATTTACATAATAATAATAATAATAATTTATTTTTATTATCATGCATGCCTATATAAATCCCAGGCAAAATGCCTAAATCCAATGGATTACTTACACAGAGATTAAAATCTCAAAAGGAGATTATTGATTTTTTGTAAGATAAAGATGACAAAATCTATCCATTTACTTTTATTGGGTTAGCATATTGGTTTTTTTAGTAAAAGTTAAGATGACACATTCAGATATAATATAATCAGGATTAATCTGATAGTCTGGCTCTTTTGAACCCATCTAATTCTAAAAATCAATAGTTGATGATGGTTCTGATAGTATGCTGATAGATGAAGCATATAATTTTTTTTTCGTTTTTACTCTAGAAAACGTACGATTCCAGTTTCCTGACTTTGCAAATGTGACATTAAATCATCAAGGATATTGGAATTTCTGTCTAATTTTTTCGTGGCCAACATGGACAGAAAAACGAGCAGTACAAGTTCTAAATTGCGAAATATAAAGGAATTTTTAAGCTCTACTCGCAGCTTGAATTCTCAAAGTCTTCAAATCAACCAGTCGTCCCCGTCGTCTTCAAATGTTCCTGTTGATAATAACAAAAAGACACAGAGAGCGAAGAACTCAATATCTCTTTTCAACTTAATGAGCTCTTCTTCAGCATCGAACTATACGAATCATGATAATTTGTCTCGTGACCGTCCCGTATCAATGGCCCTTGCGATGTCGATGGAACCATATGGCTATGGAGGGCAGAGTG
The DNA here is from genome assembly GCA_019776165.1 of Pogonognathellus flavescens. Lineage (NCBI taxonomy): Eukaryota > Metazoa > Arthropoda > Collembola > Entomobryomorpha > Tomoceridae > Pogonognathellus > Pogonognathellus flavescens. The sequence continues at coordinate 11,484 of JABASD010003098.1, forward strand.
TTTGCGAAGGCGCTGTTAAAAAGGTGCCCAATAAGTCTTTAAGTATGTACGGCTTATCTACTGAAAATACCAATTCCAGCACCAATTCCAATAATCAAGCCAATTACTCCACATCTCGAAATCCGGCATTAAGACTGTTTTACACAATTCGTTCGAAATTTCGTAAAAAAAGAAGGGATAGAACTAAAATAGTCGACTCAAAATCAACTGATTTCGGTAAGTTAAAATAATTTAATATATATACAAGTATTGTAATTAAAATTGTACTTTACTTTACAGTTCTTGTATTTTTATTATTGATTTAACAATAGTACAAATATCTCTGAATCAAATATTATTTAACTTCTTGTAATTAAATAAATGATTGTTATGATTGTTTTGTAAATACACTATCAAACAATGGATGGTTATCCTAACTATCCTAATATGGAAAAATTTCCCAAAAGTTTAAAGAACATTAAAGTTTCCTCATTTTTTTGCGCTTCTGTCTCTGGCGAGTTATGCCATGTTATAATTTAAATAAATGCATGTCATACGAAGTTCCTTAACGATTGATGAAATGTTTACTTTTTACTTCAGGGTCTTTTCTTACGGACAATCCTAAATCTCCTACCGCACAATCAGAAATCTCCGGTAATGGAACATCCATTAGTACCAACGCCAGATATCAGTTAAAGTCATCAAAAAGTGTAGATAATGTATTGGACAATGTAGCCTCGCTCTTTGGATATCGTAACAATGATTCACAATTCCAAAGTGAGGTTGACCCAGTGATAATAGTTCATCCGCATTTAATTGCGTCGGCAGACTCCAGTACAAATTGTGAGCAAAAAGATACTTTCCATGGTTGCGAACAGAAATCAGTTATATCCCCGCCATCAGCAAAAGCGCATCCGAAAATGCAGAAGTGCCTTACTAAAGAACTAGGAGATTTGCTTCACTATGGTTGGTATTGGGGAGGCCTGTCTAAAAATGAAGCAGAAGAGAAGTTAAAAGGGGAACCCAACGGCGCATTTGTAGTTCGCGATTCATCTTCTGATCACTACTTACTTAGCCTGAGTTTCAATAGGTATAGTTTTATCAATTGTAAAATTCTCTAAAACTGTTCAGTCTTCTGCACTGCAAAACATTGGATTTAAATATCACAGATTATAATACTTTTTATTACTTTTAGCAATGGACGAACACTTCATACGCGAATAGAATATAGAAATGGACAGTTTTGTTTTTATTCATCCGAAGCAGACAGTTTTCCCTCCGTAGCAGAACTCATTGAACACTCCATAGCTTATTCAGAGGGTGGAATTTTTTGTTACTCCAAAGCTCGCAGATCCGATTGTCCATCATATCCTGTCCGGTTAACGAAACCGATTTCGCGATTTACTGAGGTAATTACTATAGTGTCTAAATGTCCGTTGGGTATACAATAAATCCATCATCCGTAACTTACAATTGCCAAGTAAAAACTAACGAAACGAGTAAGCAAAATTTAATGATTTTTTTTTACATTTTTAGGTTAAATCTTTACTGTACTTAAGTCGATTCGTAATACGCCAGTATGTTCGCCTTGATCTGATACCGTTGCTGCCGCTGCCACCAAGCTTAATTGACTTCATCGCTGAGCAAAGATACATTTGAAACTACCAACGTATTGTGGTGTTAAACAATTGAAATGTTATTTGTTTAGTAAAAGTTATATTGTGTTACATTTTCAGACACACCATCACCGTGTAATTTGGTACGCTTAGGCAGTAATTTTTGTTTGTTGAAAATGAAGTTTTGCAAAGTAATCTCTGATAATAATATTATTATAATATTCTATATAAATAGGACAAACTTTAGAAGTAGAAGCAAGCAATCCGCATCAATACATCGTATTCGAATCACATTTAATCAATTATATTCTATTATAGACCCGACCTTAATTGTATTTTTTAAATCAGTGACGAGAAAAATATTGCCCTTATGCCCTTCTTATCATTTTCCGTATAATCCATTAAAGTGAAATCTTGCCTAAAAAATTGAATGTATTTTATTCTTCCACTTACCTAGAAAAACTAGAAAGTATATTATATAGGTTATGTTATTTTATGGAATAATTGTGCGTTTCCAATCTCATGTACACGTAACTCAACTGTCTTTTGTCTTTACCACTACTGAGATTTTACATTTAGTATTAGAGAGTGTTAGTGCTAGGAATAAGAAGTCAGAAATAATAACATTTGTCCAAAGAAAAATGAAGCGACTTTTCTCGATTTGAGACATTTGTTTAACGAGAAGCCGAAACCGATGCTAAACCCCTTCTGTTATCTTTTTGCAATCAATTTTTGGGATATACATTTTGTGTCGAATGTTTGTTAGAATCAGTATGTAATTACTTATTATCTTTCATATGATTAGCGTGCTGTTTTCCAAAATATCGAGTGCTGATATAATATAACGAAGATAATGAAATAAGCACACGCAAAACTATAATATACTAATTAAACACAAACTAACATTTAAAAAATGTTTTGTGTATTTGTTTCGAGCTTTATTTTTTCTTTTTGTACACGTACTCATTTATCAATTTTGAAAGTGTGAAAGGGGTAACGCAACGGAATCACACACTTACATGTGAAACGTTAACACGTTATATTTTGCCAAATAATGAAACTTGAAACCACCACAGCTACAGTATGTGAGTAATGGTATAGAATGGAAACAGTGAATTGCCTTAAATAGTTAATTGTACTGTACATATTATGTAACAAATAATGGATGAAATTAAGAATACATAACAGTAGTTTAGTAGCTAAAAATTGTAATTTTTATTATTGTGTGAAAGTAAAGAGTTATTACTTATAGGCTGTATGTAAGGTCTAAGGTGGTAGACAGAGAAAGTATAATAATTGTTATATTATTTCATTTCTATTTGTGACACATACACATTATTATTATTACTTTATTACAATCATTATGTAATAAAAAATATAGATATTTAAGGAAAGTGTGTTAGCGTATGACTCATTGTGCATATTATATTTGGTCTTCATCGGAACAAGTTATTTGCATAAGCGAGAAAAAATATATTGGGGTGGACGTATACTATTGGGTAATACTATTATGTCCATACGATATTTTGTATGAAATGCCAGGATTATGTAAGAAGAGTATTATACTTTAATTATTACCCCAACTATTAACAGTTCATTTTGAGAGAAATCAAATATTTTATGTAATATTATGATGGCAATAATATAAGTCATGATCATGGTCTCAAATCATAGAGTAAGTAGTCATATTGTTACGTGTTGTTTGTGTCTCTGTCGTGTGGATGGATAAGAACGCTTTGCTGAAGTATGAAGGCTTTGTACGTTGGAAAAGTTGGAATTCTTGGAATCCGTTGTCTGATCTGATGGGACTTTCAACTTCAACGCAAGGCAACCCACATGAATCGGCAGGGCATTCATTCAAGAAAGACTTTGAGCATCTTTGAATAATCATACGGTTAATCCATTCTTATTGTTAGTCTTTCACTAACTAACAGGTATCGCAGGTCCCTTCGCTTTTAGGTATCGGGTGACGGGTCGATTCGTAGTTGCAGTCGACGGGTTGTCGGGTCCCGGTCGGGTTCTTTTCGATTGACTGAATGAACCGTATAATGTGGGGGATTCGTGTACATTGTAGTCGGGAGTCGGTTAGGTTGCAGTCGGGAGTCGGGTAGATTGCAGTAGGGAGTCGGGTAGGTTACAGTCGGGAGTCGGGTAGGTTGCAGTCGGGTATGTTACAGTCGGGAGTCGGGTCGGGTACATTGCAGTCCGGAACCGGGTACCTTCCAGAAGGGGGAGGGGGCAATTTCGTGATCGGCAGTCGGGTAATTTGGTACTAGCTGCCCGACGCCTGATTTGTAGGCCGATGCAGCCCGACCGTGGTTGGGTGTCGGGTAGCATGGTGTCGGGTACATAAAATGAGCCGACTGACTCCATGTTCATTTAAATCATACTTTGCTTATGTTGGGCTTATTGCACCCTAATTTTTCGACTATAGACCAGAGGATCAAATGGTTAACTTTTCGCTACCTAACTCAATGTAGCCGTCAAAATTCTTCAACCTAACCCAAAACCCAATTTAACATTTACTATTTCAACAACCCAACTTAATCTTAAAATCTTAGCCCATTCCACCATATAAGTATAACCCAACCCTAACCATAGCCCAATCCAAACCAACCAATGTATATGTCTCTTACACCGCAACAAATATACGCAACAAATATTACTGAATTATTATACAAAATTATCGCCAAAATAATGCTTATTCTTCAGGAATAATACCTTGTTTTTTACCCTTACTTTATTTTACGTACTTTTAAAGTCAAACCCCAACCCATTCCAACCCAATTTTCCTTGACCCAATGCAATCCAAACTGATGGGTTGGGTTGGCTTGGCTGAGATCCTCTACTATATTTTATACCATCGCATCGTGACCCCCTCCATTCCAATATAATATGCAGGAAACGAAAAACCCATGGGTTTTTTATCAAAAACCCGAAAAACCCATGGGTTTTTCAAAATATCTCCTTTTCTAGACATTGTAAAACCCATTGGGGTTTTTCAATCTGCATAATAAACTATATCTAAAAAGCAGGAGAAACCCACAAAAACTCACCACTATGACCATAAACCAACAACCCATGGGTTTTGGATATTTCGTTTCCTGATAATATGGGCAGCACTCGATCGTACAGGGAACAGGGGAACGGCTCATTACTCATCTTACACTTCGTCATGGTTTATCTGTGTCGATCATAGACGACTTCACGGCAGATTTCTGTCCTTGTGGGTCATAAAAATTATATTTTATATATTCCGCACTCAATTATAGGCCGCATTATTAAAAAACTAATACTAAACTACCACCTGCATATGCAGGAGCACTGGTATCAAAAATATGGAATTCATTTAATGTCGATTTGTTGATCGGGATAAAAATATAAATGACGTAACAGAAATAATATGGGTTTTATAACATGTTAATAATTTAAAACAAAAAAACCCGTTGATCCACCTAATCTAACCAAGAGGATGAAAAACACATTTACATATTATACATAATTATGGGCAGCTGGGCAGCTCTCAAACAATATTATAAGCCACAGTGTCACAGATCAATTAACAATTAAATTTTTCCAGAAAAATCTAGATTATAAGCCGCGGCCTATGGTCGCGACATGCGATAGTAAGGTACGTCTTATATAGCAGGTATTAATAATAGCACAGACACACACACACAACAGAACAGTCCGTTTTTTCGTGTGCTTTGTGTGACGTAATCGGCTGGCCTGCAAAGCAAAGAAGCAAACTCTTTTGTGTGCTGCCTGCTGATTGTTGATTCCAAATTGGATTCATGTTTCTTGAAGTGTCCATTCACTCCATTCCATTCCAATTGCTGAAACTAGACTAGAAACTAAAGCAGAAGCGTTTTTGTTACGAATTACACACGTACGAATTCTACGAATGCGATAGAAAAACGTCACATTTTGATTTCAACATTCAACAATTGTTATTAAAATTTTTACTTAGTACTTCTGCTGCGGAGATGACGTTTAATTAATGTCAGATTGGGATTGGTAATTGTGTAGAATGGAATTAACAATTAGTAAATAAAGAAGCTGCGAAAGGTAAGATTTTAAATTGTAACTTTTTAACATTATCAATTATCAATTAAGGCTTTCAACCAATTAAAATGTCGAATATGCCACTATTGACTATTATTGTGTATTACCAAGTCAAAAAAGGCATAATTTTTCCCCTATTCCCCCTCCCCTACCTACAGCCTATTACAATTTCTAAGATATGTCAATAATGTATGACACTTTTGACCATTCAACTTTTCAGAATAAAAGTTAGTCATATACATGTCCATTGTCCTTGATGGTCCATATCATAAGTTTTACCAAATACACCAAATTGAAGGAGAATTCAGTTGATGGTTGAGGTTACATAATCAACAAATGACAAATTAGTGTAACTTTCCTTCAATTTAAAATTAAAAAGCATGATATTCATATAGTCCTAATTGTCAATAATATAGTTTAACTATTTAACTATCATTTATTATTTACAATTTAGGCCTTGTACGTTGTAGTAATTTTTGTGAGTACCTAACTTAAAATCATAAAATGAGCAAAACAGGTGACAGGGTAGTTTGTGGTTATTTTGTAGAGTGGTATTCTGGTATTTATTATTGACTGTCACATGGTTGACAATTGACAATATTGTCAATTGTTGTTGGAAGTTTCTTGATTCATTATTGTACTGTGCTTTATATATAAAAACAATAATAATCATGTTGTAATGCTTTTATGGTTGTTATGAATTCAAGGAAGCGTTCTTCTACTGTAAGGGGTCGAATCGGGATTAGATGGACATGGAGTGACAATAATTGAAGCTGACGATCTGGATCTACAACGGAGAAGATAAAATCAAAACTGAAGGGGACTTATAATTTTTTTCCTACGCATTCGGCTTTGCTCCTCGATTCCTCCGCCGTATGTTTGCTCCTTTACTTGGGTGCTCGCTTCAGCATTAAAGTTGCGTTGTCGTCTATTTTGTTGGTTCATCTAATAACTACAAAGGTACGAATTTAAAACTCATTTTTTTCTTTTCTTTCTTAAATCTTACAATGTACAAACCTACTCATAATATTACGCGTACACTTTGTGCCAAATTACAAGTTTGGTAATAAATTGGTCGTCCAATGGGCAATGTACAAACATTGTACCGAAAGTGTCAAATTATGTTTGCACTTTGGTCCGGTGAGTCCGGTCAGCTTATTGGCAAACCCTAACCGAGTTCGGCACCTATGGAGTAAAAGTGCATAAAATTGGGGGGAAAAGAGATGCATCAGAAGGGTAAGTGATACATCCAACGCGCGGAATATTAAATCACATTTTGTGACTTCCTCTATTCTTCATTTTGTGTGCAATATTTACATATTCTTGGTGAATAATTTCATAATAATATTTTCAAAATGACAGTTACCAAAGAATCTATAACGAATGTAATTGATTCATTAGAATTAAATTTTGAAATATTGGAATTCACATGTGAAAAAGAAAATTACGATATTTTATTGAGATCAGAAATGGAAACTCTAGCAGAGGCAGACAATTTTAATTACTCTTCCCAATGTGATGCATGGATAAAAAAGTTTAGCAATGCAACGAGCACTAATTGGATCGTCCAGAAGACATGGCCAAAACACGCTAAACTTGATTACCGAAAGAAGTACTGTTGCCACCATAATGAAAAAAATAAATCAAAAGCCAATAAAAATTGTAAGACGAAAAATAAGCAATGTAACGCTATAATTGATATCAAAATCAAGAAAAACACATTAAACACCAGAAAGAAGGATGTTTACACCAGAGCTGGTTTACTATTTGAAATTAAGGTGCCCTAGATTTATCTTTTTAATTTGTCTTTTTATCAAATCTGGGGAACTGTCATAATTTAAAGACACTAAACGATAATCACAATTTTGTTGCGACAATTTTCTAGGTACATTTTCATCACACTCACAAAATACGTGTGGCTGAAGCATTCAGTTTTCTAAGGGTGGAAGCAGATACAAAAACTACATTCTGTGAATATTTTGAGAATGGCATGGGCGCATCTGCAGCCAAACAATACCATGAAGTTGTCATGATGAGCATAAGTACAAATGAGGACGACATAGCTGCAAACTTGGCTAATTCACAAAAAAATCCATCGAGTCGACAAATTAAACATCTGTATAATTTATGGCGGTAAATTACATGCAATAGAGCTCAATTACAGTGGTTAATTAAATGAATGATAGTATTATTAGTAAACATGGCTTTGTACGTTCTTATTCGACAGGAAAGACAATTACGGAACTAGGGACCCAGAAAGTACTTTTGCTGCAGTCGAAAAGCGCATTAATATATTTGCAGAGCAAGGAGTGAATATATTGGCTAATAAATCGCCATTTGTGGTCGTTATTTTAACACCCATTATGAGAAGAGCGCACAAACAGCCCTTTTCAAGTGAAATAGTTTTTGTAGACTCAAGTGGATCCTGTGACCAAACCAATACAGTCGTAACAGTTTTATATTGTGCATCTAAAATAGGCAAGTGGATTTATTTTATGTTGCATTCTTTATTTTTAAATATAATATAATTTACCATGATAATGTACCTTTTCAATTTTACCCAACTATGAGAACTAATAATATTCATTCGATCGTATGTTGGTATTCATTTTAATTAGGAGCACTTCCTTTGGGCTGTATCTTGCATTCATCTCAATCGGAGTTTGACTATACTAATGCATTTAATAAATTTCGAGATGCTATTGGAGATGAAGGATTCGGTGGCTTGGGATATCCAAAAATAATTATGACTGACGACAGTGCTGCAGAAAGGAATGCATTAAATTCAATTTTTCCTCAAGCAGAATTACTATTATGCCTGTTCCACGTAACTCAAGCAATGTGGCGTTGGTTATGGAGTTCTGAGCAAAAAATTTTAAAGGAAGACAGAAAAACGTTGATGAAAGTCTTTCAGTCATTAGTGTACGAAGAGAATATCAACGAATTAGAAAATATTTATAAGCAGATTGAATTTAACGAAACTGTCAAAAAATATCCACAGTTTTTAAATCACGTACAAAACATGTCAGGAAGACGACGCGAGTGGGCACTTTGTTATCGTACGAAGCTTATAACAAGAGGGCATAACACAAACAACTTTGTTGAAGCATCCATGAGAATATTGAAAGATGTGGTTCTTCAAAGATGCAAAGTGTTCAATGCATGCACGTTAATTGATTTTATTGGATCTGTGAGTGAATCGTATCATCAAAGAAGACTTTTAGAATTTGCAAACAATAGAAATTCGAAAAATGAACTTGCTTACTTAAAGCTTATGAAAAAATCAAAGCACATTACGATTAACAAATTATCGGACGGAACTTATGAAGCCTTTTCTGAAACAAATGGAATTGATGTATACACAATAAATATAATAAGTGGAGTCTGTGATTGCCCTGCTGGAGCAGGTGGAAAGTTCTGCAAACATTTAGGAGCTGTGCATCTACAATTTGGATTGGAATTTTGCAATATACCGAGATTAACTGTCAAAGACAGATACTCATTGGCAGTACTTGCCCTTGGAGAAAATGTAGACCCTTCGTTTTATGAAAGCATGGATCTTGATGAACAACATTCAAATCCCTCGTCAGCTGAAATAGAAATAGATGCGACGAATTCATCTAACGCAATGCAATGTCAAGATGAAAATTGCAGTTCTGTAATGCAACAACAACTAACGGAATTGAACTTGAATATGTCAAATATTTTAAATATTGCAGCTACAGAAAGTTCAGAGTCTATGATTCGAGGTTTAAAGAAATTAAATTCCAAACTACGTAAAATTGAAACGACTACACAACTCCAACAATTTTGCCACTCGTTTGTGGGACGCAGAGAACGGAAGTACATCTCTGTTCAACCAACAGCTATAGCACGTAGAAAAATTAGATTAGGGTTAAAAAGCGGAGCTAAAAGAATCCAAGCTGGTCGTCCATCGAATTTTGAATTAGATGCTTCAGGAAAATGTAGAAAGAAGCGAAAACGTTCGTTGGCTGCTAATGTTAAAGAAAATCGACCTAACGCAAAAAGTCATTAATTGAGTCTTGAGGTGATACTATTATCGTTTAGCTTGTTATGTGTTTGACAAGTACAGTAACCAACTAAATGATACATATATATGTATTAATGCAGAATAATACGGATAGAAAATTGTTATTTAGTCGCTGCATATAATTGTGGTTCTTATTCATTAAAAAGAACGTTCTTTATGTGTAAAGAATTGATAATGGGTTATTTTAAAAAAATCGTTTATTCCTACAATAGTTATTTGTACACCATACTTTGTACATATGCAACCATAATTCTTTCAATAAATTAACATTTCTACATTTTACCTTCAGTAAAATTGATTTTTTACCTGTCGTATCTGTAACTTATTTCAATTGATGCTTACATTCCAAACATTAAAACAGCGTAGTGTAAGCGGAGCTATTCCATGATTTTGTTTGCAATTGTTAATTGTTTATCTACATGAAACATGAGTTACAGAAATGAAATTCTCATAGGAAATAATTATGTTATTTGCATGTGCATTGTTTTGTTTTCGGTATTGGAATCGAAGAAAACATCTATCATAGAATATTTGGTTAAAGCCATTGTAAAAACGAAACTGCATTATTAACCACACAATTATATTTTAATATTGCACACAACTATTTACACCATTAATTCTATGCAAATATTTTATTATGTAGTTGGTTCAAAAAATGTGATTTAATATTCCGCGCGTTGAATGTATCACTTGCCCTTCTGATGCATCTCTTTTTCCCCCAATTTTATGCATTTTTACTCCATAGGTGCCGAACTCGGTTAGGGTTTGCCAATAAGC
>JABASD010003099.1:0-21965 GCA_019776165.1 Pogonognathellus flavescens
TCAAGTTATCGTGTAGACAGACAGGCAGACAGACGGACAGACATATCGGGCACATAAGACCTCGTGAGGTCTAAAAGGTGACAATAAACTTTTTTTACAGAATTCTTTGACTCACTCAGAGCATAACTCACAAAACATTTGTCCCTTGTGGAGTTTACACCGATACAAATCACGCAGAGAGCACGAAAACAGTTTTTTGTTTTGCTTTAAAATAACATACTGAGCTAAACATGATTCTCACGAAATCAACAAATAGTAAAAATCTTCAATTGTACGCAATGGGATAAACCCCTCCTTGTGGTTTGGGCTGCGTTACTTTGTCTAATCTTATTGTAACAAATGCCATTCTCACTTTCTTCTTTCCTTTCTTTGCAGGTTCAGCGAAAGAATAAGAAAGGAAAAAAGTTTAGGAAGGGAGGATAATGTTTCATGTAAATTGAAAAAATAACATCTCGCTGGAGTGTAATTTATTGAGACTTTGATGATGATGAGGCAAGTGGAGCTGATAATGAGTTTGTTTTGATCTCAGAGTTTTACGGGATGCTTTGATAGTTTAGCCTCCCTAATTCAATTTACCACACACAGAAAAAGGAACATAAAAATCTTCGCAATTCCATCCCATCATCCTACCCCCAGCAAGTTCGCTTAGCGACTCTTAATTACACACTATTTTATTCTCGTCGTTGTAAATCATAAGATGTAGACATGTATAAATACGATGTGTATATTCTGTATATGCATATAAAGGTGAATTTTAAATATGCGCAGTATATTTTCAAACTTAATTTAAGGAATCCTCAATTTAGTTAGGTACATATTACGTGAACAATTTTTGTTCCACACAGCATGTAATTCCTGACTAATGACCAATTGCATTTTTTGCTTTAGTCAAAACCTTCAGGATGATACACATTTTACCAATGTCGATATGGCGGTCTGCAAACAACGGATTTCAGTTAGGTATATATATTACATATCTGAAAGAGAGATTCAAACAAGTGATACCACATTTTATCATCCACACCATGTGCAAGCATTATGCTAGATGTTTCTACATAGATTTTATTATAAGGTACCTGATGAGTTAATTCATTTGTGAACATTCCTTTACTTGTTCATTTTAGGTACATTGGATTTTTCTCGAACTTACTTTATTTCAATAATATCATGAGTTTTGATTAAAGCGGATTAATGCGAAGCAATAAATAACGGCGAAGCAATCAATTGTAAAAAAGTTACATAACGATGAAAAAAGCTTACCTTCAAAAGAGCTGCACCAACGATAGCTCCAAGAAACTGGACAACCATGTACAACGCTCCTCTAATGACGCTAATTTTTCCAGTAACAAGAATTCCAAGTGTAACCGCAGGATTAATGTGTCCTCCACTGATGTGTCCAATTGCCTATTGGGCATTGTACAAGAATTATTTCAATTATTAGCAATTATCATATAATGTCCCCATCAATTTTAATTACAGGTAGTACCTAGTTTCATACAATTATATTATTGCTAAACGAGTTCTGATTTCATTCCCATACTTCATCCCACAAGACTTTTTCGAAATGGTTTTGGTACCATTAATGTTTCTTAATTGAAAGTTATTGATACAATGAAGATATATTCCATTAAACTCAATTTAAACACAATTTATTTAATTTTCGCAAACAATTTTGCTCGTTTCAATGTAGAAGAATATTGTTGAGTTGGTCTTCTGTACCATAAAAGCCAATATAATACCATGAAGCATACATACATCATCTCAATTTGACAGTTGACTTTGTGTAGCTGTGTAGAAAATAAACTACTACTACTAACTACTACTGATAGAACGATTGTGTACTATTCTTTGCCACCAAGTGATAAAGACATACGTAACAGTACATTTCAGGCATTGCAGATACATTAGTAACACACATTAAAGGTTACAACTTTATAAAGGAAACCTATTTCTGATTTAGCTGAAAGGTTTAAATGTAGTCTTTATGTACCTTTCTTAATACCACTAAAGTTTTGCATTGCACAGAGCATGAAATACTCATTACACAGACTATGACATGCACAGGAGTATGTGCAGTCTATTTTTAGGCATCTGACTGTTGCATACATTTAGTTGGTTCATAGTTACATCGGTTCAATCCATCGCACTAAACTTGCTAGACAGCTGCTACCACCACGGCGACAATCTAAAGAATCTTCATGAGGTATAAGGTAATTGAAATAAATTGTGTTCATTATATCCTCTTGTCGCCCTGTGTTACTTTGTGTGTAGTACAGTAATGTGATAATGTGAATACTGACTTGACTGGCCAGCTAGGAGGGAGTCAACGTTTATTTAATGTGCTATAGCGCAAAGTATCTCTCAGTTCTTGTAAACAAGTGTTCTTCTAGCATCAAAAAAGTTTCCAAGGGCAAATGCCGTAGAAAATAGTTTAGGTGTGCTGGGATGGGACTGTTAACTTCCATTGAGATCTGTTTCACTCTTTCTCAACCCAACCATGCAATTATACTTGAAATCTTCCTTTTCATACAATTTATTGTTGGTTTCTCAAAAATTTTAACAGCTGGAGAAAATGCGGCTTGCAATTAACTACAGATAGTCTATTAGGTATCCTGCTTGAAGATAGTTCATTGTAATTAAAAGCCCTGCTTGGGTGTCAATAAAAATGCAGAAAATGTTTAAAAATTTGCGTACATGACCTTTTGTGTGTAGCTACTACCCATAAAAATTATTGTTAACAATGGAAAGCACCGCATACGAGTAAAAATGTCAAGGAAATTACCTTTAATATAATACGAGGGTGTTAATTTAATATGTTTACTGATTAAACTTGTATGAGATTTGAGATTAAGGGTTCTATGTTCTAATGTTCTAATAAGTATAATAATTAATCAATATTACTCACCCTCCTACACTTAAATTGTAACAATTCCCAGAATTAGAAACTTGTTTGCTATACTGCTACAAGCATGATAATGTATTCATCGATATATGGATTCTTATTGAGAATCTTATTGAGATATTGAGAATAATTACAATATCATTTTTAAAGCAACAACAAGTATAAATTATGTAAACCAATTGTACCCTTTTCTAAAATATGTATAGCTAAATGATAATGTATACAAAAACTAGAGAAATACTACAACTAGAAATCCATAATATGCAAATGCGTTGTATTGTAGATCACCTTTATTTATGTACTAATCTGCAAAGATTGAAGAAGGTTACTAATGTTTGTGTCGAATTTTTGTAACGGTAAATATTATCTATGTAATTAATACACCTATGCCATAGGTATACCTATAATCATACGATTAAATAAGAAAAACTGGAGTCATCACGTCAACAGTTTGCATTAATTATCTTCTCGATTGATTTTGAATGACTTTTAGAATCATTTTCCTTATTCTAACGCACATAGGATAGATATCAATGTGTTCTTAAGGTTCTATGAGTTTAGGTTAAGCAATGCCTCTAGTTTTTTACTCCTTTGCCGTGACTGTCACTTCAAGCTCACAAGTTCGTAACATTGAGGGTCATTGTTTCGATTACGTTATAATGCCTAAGGTTAATAATATAGTTGCTTGTAAACCCATTGTTATAATTATATCACTGTAAATTACCTTTTTATGTTAACAGCTTCCTATATAAGATACCTATACTTGTACTTACTTTTATTATACCTATACCCACGCATCAAGGGAACGATAGACCCAAGCTTTAAAAAAATAAGTGCTCGAGTTCTGAGAATGCTTAATAAATTGACAATAATGCTTAGTCTTAATTGAACTAGATCAGAACAATGTCAGGCAATCAGTGATGCTTATTAAATATTTTCTTAGCATGAATAAATTATTCCGAATGAATCATACTTATAATGATGAGAGAAATACCATTGAGAGTAGAGCTAAAGGTTATCTACTCTTTCTTTATGGGATTTAAAAACTGGTAATGAGATTATGTAACCTGTCTGACCGTATAAATAAATGCATGCGCCTATTTTGTGGTTATTATGTAATCCGTGTTTTGAAGGCACTGTTATATAAGGCTATGCATTTTTCATTTCCTATTGTTAATCCTCGAATGAGCATTTATAGAAAACAACAACTTATATAAAGCGCAATAATAGGTACCTTCGTGATGGAATGAAAAACTGGAAATGCAATTGTTTCAACGATTTCTACAGTGGGGAATAAGAATATTCATAAAAATACACGTGGTGAGAAAATTCTGAATCTGCAAACGGAAAAAAATGGATTCTAAATTTACAGCGACCTTCCTCATAGACATGGAAAACTATATACATATCTAGGACATCATTCTCAAAAGCACTTTCAGTTAAAAACAATACTATTTTTTTAGCAAAATTATTGTGCAGATAGGTAACTGTCGGTTCACTGTACACGTTTTTCCTGCGCTTTTTATGCAGTACTCATGCAAATAAAGTTTCTCTAGGCAAGTTTTCCTGATTCCCTTTCCACTGTCTCAACATTATGGGCTACAGACTTAATTCCAAGAAATTGTTCCTTAAATACACATCCTATGTTATTATTGTATGTAAAATGTTGGCAAGCAGCTAAGAAGTTAAAATAACATGAAGAAACAAAGAAGCTGTCGTAACATGAAGAGTTTGCATCAAAAACTAGTTTCCTTATAACAAGAAGAGATGACAGATTCAGATTTTAATTATGTTTCTGCTAAAACGCACATTTTTGCCTCAAGTTAGGGCGATTCTACTTTTCATGTAAGTACGTGAATAAGTTTTTGCATAATCATGGTAAACTCTTGCAAATACCTACTGGGGATTTCTATACTAAACAGAAACACATAATTATATCCTTGTTAACTGGGTAAACTTTTTTAATACCTAACCTTATTCCTGTTTTATCGTTTTGACGAATATAATAAAGTTATATAATAATCTACGTGTATATAGACACTAACTGTACTTTGTTTTTCTGCGTTGTGTCTAGATTGGATTGGTTCATACTTTTCATTTTTTATTGGGATTGTTTACGACATTTTAAACATATTAATTCTATACTATTAGCTTATTTCACTACCTAACCCCTTTTTAATAAAATTTTTCGACAAACTTTTCATAGCTATAAATAACACTGATACCAAATCTTCCCCAACACAACCTACCATCATAATGCATGATATTTAAATTTATGGATGACAAAGATAATATCATGAATAGCTATAGCCATTATTATTATTAAACTAGGTACACAGTGAATTTTTTATTTATAAAAATACCTACACCATACCAGACCACCACAATTGAATTTTAAACAATGTCCTATCTTTTAGCATGGAATTGATGCAAATGCCATTAGAGTTCACGCAGCACAGCATCAAAATATCTGGTCTGGGATTTGATATTTGTAGAAGAGATCAAACCGTGATTCTGGCACTTAGGTAAACCTTCATGGTAATGTATCTCTTAGTCAGTTAGTTTATTAGCAATAAAAATCATGCTATACACTTCTGTCTGCACTCAAAATATGTACAACGCCATAAATTCAGGTTAAATAAGGTATACTCAATCTTAACTGACTACAAACACACTTCAATAAAAATGTTGTTTATCCACTCCTATCTTCTAGCATGCATTAATGGACAATGACATCATTTTCTTCTATTCATCTCGCGTTTAGATTCTGCACGTTATTTTCTAGGTATTCATGTGATTGGAGGCAAGACAATAATAAGGAGTGATGAAAAATTCTAGATGTCTGGCTCCCTATGTCCAATTCCAAACAAAAACACTGAATTTGAGATAATGAATTATTCTGAAACAGGTTTATTACACATAACCTTACTAAACATACATGCATTTGTGAATACAGGTACTTGAAATTTATATAATGCGATTTTGAGTCAAATGACTATTTGTGTTCATTTTTAAGCTGAATAGACAACCATACCTAATACCATTTGTATGTTAAATAATAATGCGAATGCTTTCGACTGACAAACTTTCCTACAAGTTACAAAGGTTTATAAACTGAGATGCACTACACAGATTCTTTGTCTTTCTCCTACAGGTAGGTATGTAATCAAGTTTTTACTTTGCGCAGAGTTGTAAAGATGTAGGTTGTTGCATTTAAAAGATACAAGCAACAATGAGATAGGAAGAGTGTGTACGCACACGGCATTTCTGCAGAAATGGGTTCGTTAAAGTTTAGGTGCATCTGTACAGTATGAAACATACGTAACCTGTTTGATTTTCTAAGGAAATGGTGTTTTCAACGGCGGGGTGATGAAAGAAAGCATGATAGGCGATTTGCGTAAACTTTTGGGAATCGAAGCGTAAAGCCCAACTACTTACAACAACCTGTCTTGTGGACTGGAAATTGCTCTTCGTAAAAATAATAGGAAGAAAAAAGTGGATTGATCACGTATTTTTGCATCACTTCTTAGAAGTGATGATATTATGTTTACAAACTCAAACGAAAATAATTTTTGTCTGCTATTTATTTTGCCATGACATGATAACCTTTACCTTCCTTGATACCCAACCCGTCATGTAAGTGTGCTGGAGGAAAAATATGGGCTCACATTTCATTCAAAACCTACTGATAACATTACATGCATAATGTATAGGTATAATTATATTGACTGTTTAATGCTAATAACAAGTGTAATAAAAATCCTCCTACACAAACCCAAGGACATTAGTGTGATTTATGTGTGTTATCATTTATTATTATAAATAATGTCCTTAAATTCCCCTTCTTAATTCTTTTGCAATGCGTGTTCAGATTGTATCGTTAGCCTACTTTGTTTCAAGCCATATTATTACAATTTCGTTTTCAGAGTTACATTTTATGCTGCAACCTTTTCAAGAAGGACTGGCCTTTCTTTACGTTGACAATACACATGTTATCAGTGTACCCAATAATTGGTAGTATGGTAACACCATTTGTATACAAAACAATTGTAAAGTGACACACTCAGCTGAATAAAAACTAGTTCTATCCGCTGGACTGGACTTGACATGACTGGAGTAATTCAACTGTTGCAACGCTACAAAGTTTTCTTCTTCAACACTTACTTAGCCCACCGTATCTAAAACGTACTAGAATAATGTTGGGGAACAGAACATAACAGAATAAACTGGTATCCCTGCTCTGAGTTTTAATATCCTCTTTTTGGCTTTCAGAATGAAGCCAAATGAATAGAACATGAGAACTGAGTGCAGGGCAGGGAGTTCAGTGAGTACACGTACATTCTCAACTTGTTAGTATGCTCGCCATATCTACTTTTCCCATCATGCGAGCACCCTTCTTCATAGTTCGTTATCTGAATAGATTATAGTACACTTATCCAACAGCCAAAACAATAGTAAAGTCTGAAAAGATTTCTTCATTCATGTCATCTCATTAGAGCCATGAATTCTCCAGCAGACGAGAACAATTATTTTTATTTCTTTCAAAAAGCGAAAACTTTTACGCTATGTACATTCCCTAACTACCAATGAAAACTAATGTGTAGTTTCAAATTCATTTTTTAAATGAAAACTGTAACAGTGTATCTTTTCGTGTACGAACCATCGTACAAACGAGAGCGAATTTACTGTGTACATAAATGAGTTTAGCTTGATACTTCTATGAGAACAATTTGTCTGAGGACTATAAGGAGCCAAGTTTCGGTTCATATGAACTTTAACAGTTTTTCTGTCTGTCTGTCCAAAGTAAAGCAATAGCATTGCTTAGCATTGCATTACGCAAAGTAATTAATTTCCGGTCGGACAGGATTCCATCAATTAAAACAGACTACTTATACATACACAGATTCATCAAGCGGAGTTTCTTGGTAGTTAGAACTGGAGTAATTTTAGTTATAAGGATGCGCTATAGTAGTTTTTGGATGCTTAAGGTGTAATATCCCTGTAAATAATTTTGATAATTGCCCTTCGCAAAAGAAAATCTAACGTTTGTCTTTCTGTTCGCACTTACTTTATTACCAGAGCCCGCTTTTGAATGTACACACATTATTCTCGGCGAAAAGAGGAGAATAAAATATGGATGCAAGCTACGGAGCACTTGCATGTACTGTATGTCTGCCGTGAAAACATGTAGTATTTACGTGAATGTGTGTACATAATACAAAAGTCAACATCACGTATGCACAGACAAGCGATGCAGGTGCGATGAAAAAAGAATTCCTTAAACAAGTGAAAAATGAGTTGAGTTGCGATACGGAGAAGTTGCCCTGAGATATTAATGAGCAGGCGTCAGTCGCTTGACAGATAGTAAGTCTTAATTTTTCGTTTTAAACATTAAGATTGATTACAACAGGGCCTCTCCAACATGAAATGTGTCTATAGACTCATGTTCTAAAATCATCAACATCTTCACGGAAAAGCTAGACTCGCCTTGTAGAGTTAACCGACAAGCGCTTTTGTGTTTAAGTGTTAGTTATGTGAGTAGCCTAACATTACCGAGCTCGTAAAGCATTAAAATGACAACAGATCGGATGTTCATACCTTCATCTTTCTAATTTAACAAGACAACTACATATGTTTTCTTTATCACACTATGCCCAATTCGTATGTAAACGCACAAACTACATTTACTATTATGTGTTCACAGCAAATAATGACATTATCTTTAAACTCTCTCTCTCAACGCGTAAAAGAAAAAGACCTTAATACATTTTTGGGAATCTTATTCTACATATTTTCTCATTAACATGTCACAGTCACTCACAACCGTGCTACAACAAATACTTCCATAAAAATATTGAGGTCTCACCTACTCTTCCTCTTAAGTACTTAACATTGGCAAATGTAATAATAATTCCTCTTATATTTGGCGAAACATTACTTTAATGGATCTAATGGTATTTAAAATGCCTACTCAACCATTTCAATGTAACATGAATGAATGCGTTATATGAAATATGAAAATCTATATAGCTTCATCAACTGCGCAAAATGTATGAATGGTAAACGCACAATGGTACATATATACTAATAATAAAACGCATTAAATTGGAGTGTCCCTATTTAAAATTAGTACCTACGATGTGTCCTATTTATTCGAATGTAAGTAGCAGCAGTTAATAAAAATAACTTCACTGCCTATTTCCATTTGATTCAATGTTTGCAAATCTGCAAGGTAACTTTTTCCACAAAATCTGCCTGTAGGTGCATGTACGCTGTATATATTAGTACTTGCATAAATACGTAGTAAATTTATTCTTATTATGGTCAGATGCTGCTGTTGAAAACATATTACCTGTATATGGCGTATGTTTAGATATGCAAACAAGTTAAGTGGAGAGATACTAGAAGGAGCGTGTGAAAAGTCTGCATCTGTAGAATAAAGTACAAGTTTTTCTGCACCTCAGAGAACAGTCGTATTGTATTGATACATACATCAACTTTAAAATACTACATCCAGCTTGAACAAATAAAATAATGATGACAGTAATGCTTCTGTTTATGAATGTGCATGCACAAGGCAAACACAGAAGTCTGGGCATTGTCATGTAATTTCTATAGTTGAATGGCAACCTAACCAATCATTGCATTCTGTCATGATGGTTCACTTGTATCCTTGTGATTTTGATTAGAGTCACTTAGATATTTATATAATATGATACGCAAACATTCGGGAATGGGCCGATGGCGATGGCGTGTACTTCTCTAATTACATTCGTCTAAAGTCTAAACAACAAACGCACACAATGATTTATGGCTTCAATCAGTTTCCCTACACAGTCCCATCTCATATACGTTACCTGTGTCTCTAATGACGGCTAAATTTGTTTGTATAGAGACCTTTATAGCTATGCTAATAATAAGTGTACCTGTAGAGCTAATTTATTCTCACATTATTTAAGTATATTCACTCCGAAATTGCAAATTGTTATACAATGAGAATTAAATATTGTGTCAATTGTAACTATATACCCACCTTGCCTCTAAAAAGAGGAAAAAGATGTTATATTCATTAGTTGTATGACTGCATGCCTCGTATGTTCCTATTTCTCATCTAAAATGAATAGAATTAAGTCAGTAGGGACTAAAGGAGAGGATGAATTATAAAATAAAGTATTTCTCATGCGTGATTCAATGTAATAACATATAACTAGTCTTTATAATTCAACCTCACACTGACATACATACTACTACCAGTTGTATCTTCTGCAGTATAATTTAGTTCTAATGAATATTTTTCTGCGTATTTACAAATAAATGTGGTAAATGAGTTCATGTCTTCTCCAATAGTAGATTGATAGTTTGGGACGGGAGCAAGAGACTGTGAAGAGTCAGTTTATCATGCGGTTTGCAATTTATAACATGTTGTTAGTAGTATTTTGCCAAACTAATGTTAAAAATGCTTACGACAGTGACCACAACAGAAAAAACATGTACTACACGTTCCATATTTATTTTTATCTTTAAACACTATTGTCCATGATAGCATTTCTTATGAATGTACATGAGAAAGCTAACGACCAAAAGGAAATAGTAGGCAAAGACGATCAAAAACATTGAAAAATGACTGACAAGGAGTTACTGACTGAGTAACCAAGAACAAGAGTCTTTAATAAGACATTGGTAGTAATTATTGTGATAGCCTATTCGTCAGGATCATTAAAGGCCTAATTTGTATTGAGAATTGCCAAGTGTGTATACGAAGAAGGTATTTACACAGCTACGTATTGTATGCTGGGCTATTTACTATAGATGGTCACTTTTCTTTTCTTCGTAGTAATCGCTTTAACTCACTATAATATGAGCACAACTACTGGCGACTTTTTCGTCTGCTCTTGTAATGTGGTGTTACAGCCACAGGGACAGGATACAAAAAAAACGTAAAAAATGTGTAGATATATCTTAACGGGGAATCGTAGCTTAAGTTTGTTTGATTAGCCTAACCTAACCACACATGAGCTGTTATTAGTAGGTCTGTATTTTTTCCTCCATGTGTGTGCATAATATACTTTTTGCGATGTAAATATATTTCATATTACTACCGGTATGAAATTATGTGTTTTATACTTTAGGATGTGAAAAAGTGAAGACTTTTTAGAATGGTACAATCTGAATGCATCTATTCATACACAGAGAAAAGAAGAAATAATATAGTAATACAAAGCACTGCTTTGTGCAGCTCATACTCTCTCAAGGTTTTGGCATCTATTAAGATTGTATCAAAAAGTCTCTAACCGACAATTCTTCTATCATCAGTATTATCGCACCCTAATTAAACTTTCCAGAATTGTAGCAAAGAAACGGTCGCTCATAAAACCAGTGCAGCAATAAGAGGAATGCTAATACTAAGCTTTGCATTGACTTGAGATTCACATTGACTTCCATTTATAGTTTAATAGTTGAGGATGCAATAATTATGACTCAAAATACCAAGCAACTCGTGTAATGAAAAACGAAATTAAACAATTATGTCTTTCATTAAAATTGTTACCTTAAACAATCATAAAACATACACCTCTAGTACTATCCTGCCTGTATCGTAAATAATTATTGCAGAATGAACTGCCATGTAGTAAGTAATACAGTATGTGTGCCTGTCATGAAACCAGAACTCGTTTCCAAATATGCTGTCTAAATCTTAATATAGAAATAAGAAAGGAAGTTTTTACTGACCTGTGCGACAGATGCAACCTAATCGGCAGCAAAAAAAGAGACATTAATATTAGTAGTCATAATTACTTCTTTTAGAGTGTTTCTATTTCCTATTCATGATTCAATGAATTATTTTGTGAAACTTACGATGATTGCGAATGTCAATGAAACATGAGTAATGAAGGAACTGGGTAAAACTTTGGTACCCTCCGGAAGGCCAGCGGCTGCTGCATTGGCTGCTCCACATCCGAAAAACACGAGTAAAAGGGTACCTACGAATTCAGCTACTAATGCCTAAAAATTGAAGATGTTTTATTTAAGTATAATTTTCTCTTTTTATCCCGGATAATTGTTGCATTCGTTGTAATTTATGGTTGTATTGAGATTGCGTTCGGAATGTAAAACCAAAGGTTGTGAAGAAACAAAACGATGAGATTTCTCACCTTCCCAAGTGGAATTCTCTGTTCCTTGACTTCGTTAAGTCCAAAAACGTCGTCGATTTTCTTCGGCATTTTGAATGAAGTAGTTGTAATTTAAAAACTGAACTAAATTGCACTTGTTAAATGTCTAAGAAGAGATTGGTTGAGACTTGAGACACGAATTATTGTATGGACACTACTTAGTTGAAAAATAAATGAAGATGGGTTAGTTAATGTGAGAAAGACGATAGAAGCTAAACCAGAGTTGTTGACTGGACTAAGTTGTCAGGCTAATTAAATGGATCTGTGTGAGGTGCGGATGCTGTTATAGCCTCAGAGGACTGGTAGGGTTTGCCTTCGTCACAAAGTGTAGACTGACAATGAGTGGCGGCTGTCTTTCTGGCTTTGATAATGTACATACGTTCAACCAGTCAAATACAATATCAGGCTTTTACTTCAACTTTATTCGCCTTAGCAGATATCAAATGCAGAACCTACGAAAGAACATGCAACACAATGAAATACACAGTCGTGTGTTGGGTTGGATGCTTTGCGAATGCGAGCAAACTTCCATGCACTCAAACAAGGCCCTGTACAATAAAACAGTACACATACACACACATCCAACCAACTGCTATTGTGTGTTTCACCATGAAGTAAATAAAGTGAGAGTCACTACTTTGTATATACGAAGGAAGGAGGATTCAGTCCTCTTCTTCTTGAACGCAACTGTATGTGTACAAACAGTCTAGAAAAGTGTACACGTATTTGCAGCACAAGAGGAAGGATTTTCTAGAATTCAGTGCGTCAGTCTAGTCAAGTCAGCAACTGAAATCATAGCTTCTTCTAGTGAAACCTCTTTTGATCGTCACTTTATTTCGATGTAGTTATTTTCTATAAGACAAGCCAAGTAAAATTTACTTACTCATTTGTTATGACTTGAATTAATATGCACGTTGTAGTTATTTCAATAGAATTACAATGCATTTTGTTATGTGAGGGTATAGCCAAATTGCAAAACAAAACAAACCAAAC
The DNA here is from genome assembly GCA_019776165.1 of Pogonognathellus flavescens. Lineage (NCBI taxonomy): Eukaryota > Metazoa > Arthropoda > Collembola > Entomobryomorpha > Tomoceridae > Pogonognathellus > Pogonognathellus flavescens. Next base: position 13,066 of record JABASD010003099.1, read on the forward strand.
AAAGTTTGGTGTGATGTTGGATAATATGCAGTAGGTAAATAGAATTTGTAGACTATAAGCATGCATGTGGAAATACACTTTCTTTAGTCGTGTTTCTGTATGGGTGATTTAGATTTTTAGGCTCATTGTACCTCCATGCGTGTAGTATAAATTGTTACGGCCATTTCCACATGGACAATGATTTAAAATCGTTACTACTTCCACAAATATAATATGCAAATGTATCATCCCTTTATAAGATAATATAAAAGCCATCGTGTTCATAGAGATAGAATCTAAACACGTAAAATTGTGTCGGATCGGTGACTGCACGCAACGAAATGGCAATGCCAAATGTGAAATGATGGCTCTTTGTCTTGAATTGACTTTGTTTTTATTTACGTTGCTGTAAATAAAAGCGAACGTAGTGTTTTTCGATTCGATTCAACACGAGCTTGGCTTTTGTGACCGGGAACATTAGATACACTAGGAGATATGATAGTGGCATATGCACTAGACAGGTTAGGAGATAAGTTAACCCCAAGTGTCTGCTTTCTACACGTTTATTGTTCTCGTACTGTATACTCTGTACTACCTATATGTTTTCGTAGTCAATGTTAATTGTGAGATTCCCCAGGAAATAAAAGCAAGAGTGAAGCAAATGCAATGGAAGGAAGAGATGAATCTTCTGGGGTATTCTGTTGAGTCTACACTCAGTTGGGGAATTTGTATCGTTAAACTTTAAAACATCTTCAAGTATGCCATCATAACATTATAATGTAATTCAATGTAATACAAAGCATTGAATCGGATTGTATTGTTGTGGTATGGGAAATACAACGATCTTACGTAAAAATATAACCCTTGGCCAAATCCCCCTGTAGCTATAAGGAGATGACTTGCTATATATGTGTTACCTTGTGTGTGTGTGCACTGTTCAATTTTCTTCCTTCCTTCCCTTCCTTCCACTTGGCTCGTAATTCCTTCGAGCAATGTTGGCTGACATGACATTCGTTTATACGAAACTACTTTTATTTCTATAGGCCATGAAATTTATATGTTAAAAAAACCTGGCTTGTGCTTATGTGTATGGTGTTGGGTTTTATTCAGTGAAAAAACTCCGTAAGGAAAGGATGAGTTTTACTTGTGGCCAACAGCAAGTGCATGGTGAATATTTGGGCAATGTGAGTTGACTAAACTGTACAGAGACGAGAGTTCATGTAAGATTTTGGGGCGTCAGCCTGTCTTCTTTCACTTTTCATACCAGGCACTGTAGTATGCTTCGATTATTATGTTTTTTATTTAGTATACAGATATAAGCTTATGGAAATTCCTTTCCATTTCCTAATAGGGAAGATCTTCTTCCAAATGATCAGTGAATGCTGTGAAACTGCTGAATAATATATAAGTTTGCATTAAGGTTGGATAGGCATAATAATGTTGCTGTATAAACTAATAAATATCACTTTATCTCTGTAAACGGTTCAAGGTAAGTAATAAAGAGACTGTGTGGTTTATGTTACTGAGTCTCTCTTATCTTTCAGTTCCAGTAATACCAACTGTAGCATCTAGCATGACATTACTTATAAAATGCAGGAAGCTCGAAATAGGACGAGAACATTACGAAAGTAGGACACGGTGCCTTGTAGTCGTAAGATCTCGTAAGTCTCAAAGTCTCAACAGTATCATATGAATTCAATTTTGTGCTTTTACGGGTTTAGCTATAGCCAGCGCTCTAGAAATAATTCGTCATCACTCATCACTTTCAAGTACCGCAATAAATGCTAATGCTGGTAACTGTCATTATAATTCTTACTCTTAACTGCTCCGCTTCTTTATGCACAATACATTCCTAACTGACAAGCAATTAGTGATTTTCAGCATGCAGGATTTATTTAGGTTTTGTCCTTAATGAAATGCTGGATGCCAGATAGGAAAGTCACAGTAGGTATGCAAACATGGAAGTTTTTGACATTAAGTAATTATGTCCAGGTTCAGATATCATTAAACTTCAACTCAATAGCTTGCCAATTTATTACATGCAGTCTCTCAAGAGTAAGAGACCTGTAAATTTTAAATACGTACAATATTTATGTGCAACTCTCCCAACTTGCCATACTTACCGAAGTAGGAAGAGATCTTTCTTGATAATGACCAATACAACCATAAAAACCTCTAGCCATACAAAGCTAACATAATAGACATATGATTGGAGTCATGCACGTCTGTGAGCTTAATTGTAACCCATTCATTGCCTTTTCTTATCGGACAGAATCATTATGCATTCTTACGTACGCACAGAAAGGTATTTGAACCGAAGAAACAATAATAATGGCAAAGCAAGTGTGGATGGACGGTATTTAGACAACTTTTTATATTAAGTAGTCGGTAAACATAAGAGAATAGCTTGCAGTATGCATCATACTGTATTCCTCGTGTATACGATGCTGCAAATAATTTCATATTTGTTTGTTCATTCAAATACATCTACAGATAGTACTCCTAAGCTTCATTGCCTGGCAAATGTCCGAAACAACATAATTTTCTACAGTTCCCCTACTTTTTCACGATTGTTTATTGATGAAATAAATAAATTAACACTTACAGACAGAGTAGAATTTTTCACATTTTCATACTGATGTGAGATAAATTGGCAGCTTTTGATATAAATTACCGAAGAAATTGTATCCTTATCACTTAAATGGTAGATTCAAATAGCTTCTTTTCTTGTACTTATCTGCATAAACTCAATACAATATTTCGAATATTAGTACAAGTAAAACCTTATAATATTTGTTTCATGTCAAGTCATTCCTTTCATTTGTTAACGCAACAGTTAATAATAGTAATAACATTGCAGTGTAACGGTATGTAGCACAAGTAACTACTGTTGTTGGAAGAATCATCATCTAATAAAAGCGGAAGTACCACAATTCGTAGTATTAAAGATTGTATGTGAGAATATGTTGCAAAAGTTGTAATTTACTGTCCTTACTTTCGCAGTAGTCACACTTTATTCACACTTCATTTCATGCATACGTCACAGGATTCTCAAGTCTCAAGTGAAGAGTTTATTAGTCACCCTGATTGCCCTTCATTGTTGATAAAAATCAAAATGAAATGAAATTTTATAGTGATTTATATACTAGTATGAATTGGTACAGTTGTAAGCAAGTATGCTTTACAAGGCTGTTAGTTGTAGTTCACCGCAACACAATCTGCATTACATACGGCTTTGCAAACTGGAAGTTAATATTAATCATTAGTGCTTTAGTAAATACCTTTAGCCACGCAGTCTGATTTAATGATGAGTAAGTGGTGAAGGGAGTAGCACATCTATGAATCAACGATAGATAAGTTAAGTCATGACTTGGGAATAACAGCAATAGTAACCAGTTTTCTAAGGAAATGTTGATGCTCTCTGTTGTTTTTTATTCGGCTGTAGAGTTTCGAAGGTATAATTAGTGGCATCAGTACAGTGGTCAGGTCATGGTCAAGACATGGCTCTGCGAATATCAGAAAGTAAATTTTTACCGAAACAAAAAAGCGTGAGCCAACGCTAGAAAGGTTTACTATAGTTCATTCCATTTTGCCAATAATAAATTGTAGTAGTATTTGTATGTTTATGCGCAGTTTACCTCCTAATATAGAGTAAAGCTCAAGAAAGGGCAAATAATGGGACAAGGAAGTATACTGTTTATTGATACACATTGTTTGTGGTACAGTTTTTTCCTGTCGTTTTCTCAGGATTTGTTCGTGACTCATGTATTTTACAAAGTTGTAAAATGCAATTGTCCGTGTATTTTCTGGTCTAAACCAGTAAAACCCAAAGGGAAGAAAAATCTCAGACGCACCAACTGACAAATAAAAAGTTAATAAATTGTCAACTCGGATGTTATGGTTTTGCCGTTATTACTTACTTGTTCAGAGGTTAACATATCATGTCAGGTTATATTTTATTGCGCAACTAATAATTTGCCGTTATATTCTCTGGATGTATGAAATCGATATGTGTATCGTGGTAATTTTAATATATACTTGTGCCCTAGTTTCCAGAACTGCTACGGAAGTTCAAATATCATTTACGAAGAAATGAAGGTTTTATGGTAGCCATATGAAGATGTGCACCTAAATGAGATTTGCTATAGAATTTCCACGGACAATTCAATAGCAATCAAGATTAAAACGAACTAGAATATATACTTGAATGAACCTACTTTATATTTATACCAGAACTACAGATGTAGGCAGATAGTAAAGAGATTCCAACTTTCTCCATAATTCGAAATATAGTGAAAATTCTTAAAATGTCTCTTTCAAACAAAGAACCTTGCAAATAATTTCCTCTGTAATATTATGGGGTTTAATTCATTAATTCATTTTGATGATAGTTACTTACAGAAGCTAAAGACATTATAATTAAGATTTATCTAGTATATGTACTTACATAAGCCATTTAACTATTTAAATTGAGTGAAGATATGAATAGTCCAAAAGATAAAAACTAAGGCCTAAAAATAAAATAATTTTCGTAGGTCAGAACAACAGAACATCTAATGAATATGTGACAATGAATTAACGAAGAGTTTGACGCATTTCCAAGGCTGAACAAAGGCAATTGAATAAGTACACATTATTTGTACCTAACTAATCTTTTAAAATGTTATTTTTTCTGCGACGTAAACAAAATTTAATCATACATGCAGCCATTTCTTTAATGTTTGTTTATGACTTGACTTACTTAACTGAGTGAGTGGTAAGTAATAATAGTTGAAATTACCAGCAAACTATTCATATATTTTTGTTTACATTGTATCGCTGTACGATAATCGCCAGTAAAAATCATTTTGCAAATCCCGTGTGTATTTATCATTAGCATTTACATAATGACAATGATTAGGCTAAACAGCACTAAGAAGCTGAAATGCATTTTACTTAACTCACTGTTCTTAACAAGGACTTCCAATCTCCCATCCGAAGTTTAAATCATAAATACTAATAGCATTAGCGTTTTCATTTGCAGTTCAATTCATCTCTTCCTGACGTCAATATGGAATTTTCCTTTTGAAACCATTAGCACACATACTCGGTTTGAAAACAATTGTGCATCAAAATTACATAAATTACGGTTCTGGTTTTGCAAATTAGTTTTTGCGTGCGTCTGATTTTAAATCTAAACACTGAATATTGAAATTGTTTACAACACATAGTAGGTAATGTAATAGTAATGGACACGAGAATCGCGAAAAAGAAAACTTGAGTGAAACGACAAAATTATTAATGAGAACATTAGCAAAGCAGTTAACGCAGACAAACAGTCTAAGTGTACAAACAACAAATAAACTTAACATGGCAATTAGATTGTAGTTTCAGATTCATTGTTTAGCGTGACGCGGACAAGGAGGTTAAATAAAGGTCTCGGTTTGATCAAATGAAAGATTCTGCTATGTACAACATAAAAACATCTCCGACCATGCCATGCAGCTACTAATCTCATTTTGTTTTCATGTGTGCTCTAATACATAGATCTTTTAGGGTTTGATTTAAGTAATACCAACAGATCAGCAAAACGAGTTTACATTATTCACTGTTTGGGCAAAACAAATTATTAACAGGTGGTTCTTTAGATTAGAAACCAAATGCCGTGTTTAGTTTTCATTGCATGCTGATGAAGGTAAAGGGACGAATACGATGACGCTTGTACCATAATTGCACGTTAGCAATATGTGTCAAGTCAATTGGCAATGTAGGATGCTATTAAACATTGTTATTGTAGATCAAATGATGTAGCACTGCACATTTTCGATATGCAGTCTGAGAAAAAAAGATCTCACTACAACGACTACTACTACACACTGCAATAACATATATGCTAACAAAACGCGTAATACATTTAATCTCCATTATAACATGAAGATTAGATTATTGTCTATTTATCACTGAAGGTTCCATAATATATACCTATATGGGAGTGTGCGTTACGTACCAAATACAAATGTGTGGGTGTATTTATGTAGGCATGTGTTAAGAAAGTATATTGCAAAAAGAATTAGCTTGCAATAAGAAGAGTGTAGAAAGTAACGTAACAAAAGGCGTGTGTTTGTGTTTACATGAGAATAAGCGGCTTGCTTGGCAAGAACAATGCTACGCTCATTTTTCTGTTCTTTTGCATTGTTAGCAGCATTTTTAGATTAATTAGATTATGTGTCTCATTGAAGAAAACGTTGGTTTGTCCATACAAGTTAATTTTACATCGGAAAGTACCAAGTTCAAGTACCTATCTGTATCAACTAAGTAGGTAAGGTACCTATGGAATATTATGTTGGTGATTTATGCGCAAATTATTTTTAAATTAATTATCCTTCAATTTGTTTCAAATTCTTAGTATTTGTTCTATTAAAAACTTGTTGTGCTATGTACAGGGATTGGATGTTACTGTTAAGGCAATGGGATTGTTTGTGTAGGAAGCGATTTATGTGGTTTAGATAGTAATAATTAAATTGTATAGTAAGATTGTTACAAGTTGTAACTGAAACCTGTTTGTGAATCACAGACAGTGCGTCCGACGTCATTGCAATAACTAGGAAAGCGAATCAGTTGGACGAACTAGATAGCATTATGTGCATTTTTTCAAACAAATTTTCCCCATGTTACATTGAACCAGAACATTCGTCATTTCTTCGTTTTATAAGTAAATATTATTCTGCATTCTCTTATGTAATTTGTGAGCTTCTGTACCTACTGTAGACCGACATGTAGTAGGTAATCAGTTATAAGATAAAGATGGAGAACGCAGAAAGTGGAAAATGACTTGGTTTATAGATAGAGTTTCTAGAAAACTTTTGGAAATGTGAGTCACATAAATTTCAAGGACAGTAAACCTACATATCAATGAGACAGTACCACAATAAACAAAATGTACATAATTTAGCTACTTAATGAAGTTAGACAATCAAAGTGAAATTACGTATAACTTGTTAGCACTCATCTCTTACACAGTATACAGTAGTCAACAATTTCTAACGAAAAAAGTCTTTCTGGTGGATTTTCCAGGAGAAATAAATGTTTTATTTGTCTGCTAATTACTATTAATGTATTATTAGATATGATTTTTTCTGACTTAAGTTTCATTCCTTCTACCAATACTTTTGGAATATCAATACTTGGTAGATCTTGGGAAATACTTTTAGACTGACGAAATCTTTTTGTTAGTTATTAGCATGAAGTGTAATCGTTTTTCTAACATCCTGGATCAAACCTCAAAACATAACAGAATTAAAATATTTTCATTTCCTTTTGTGTCTGGAAATGTATGTATATTATCATTTCAGAATTGTTTTAATAAATATATAGTAGTACTGCTACAGTGCTACAGTAGCTCAGTCATATTTGTAATACAATGTAAATCTATTTTAGTTTCACTTTAAACTTGGCATTTTATAATACGACGTAGGTAGACCTGTAGATTAAGTATCTGTTATACACATAAGTTAACACAACTTATAATATCGTAGATCTAGAAGTTGTGTCTTGTGTGACACATTTTTGTACGCACTCATTACGTGTGCACAAATAATTGTACAATGTGTAAACACATTTTTATACCTAATTACCATTTTTACAAACATTACGCAGCATTAAAAGTTTAATGGTATGACGCATACCGTATGCGTGTATAGATACATAGCAGGGTAATTTAAGCCAACACCTGATTTACAATAAAAACAACCTGCTACTTTAAATATTTGTTCTACACTTTCAACTTTGGATTCCTCCTCTCGCATTTTGATATTTGCTTTTGAAGAATCTAATAATTTTTTCACAACAAGAATGTTTGTATAACTTACAACCTTTAAATATGATATAATTTCCATTCAATCTGTAAATATTCATAGTCCAATGAGGGAGCCAAAGTCTCGTTAGGGTTTAAGAGCATACTGATGCTGCGTTGATCTTGATCTTGACTTTCTTGATATGGTTGTTGAAATCAAGAGTGACGAGACGAATTTACAAAATTGCTTTCCACTGATGTAATAGTTTGATTACATCATGCATTAATTCATACGCATATATTACAATAGTGTGAGAATAGGTGTGGATGAGGCAAATATAAAACCACATGACATGACGAAAACTGAAACTAGATTTATATACAAATGCGTTACACACTTTTTCAAGTCGTACTCACCTATGAACCTTAATAAATTGCAAAGAAAGTTACATGTGAACAATCAGTTGAAGTAACCAAGAGGAGCAAGCATACCTTTCATTTCCTACGCACACAACAGCACATACAAAAAATGCCTACTTAAGTGTTCCTATCACACCTTGCTATTTTTCTTTACACACTTGTGTCACACTTGAATTCAGTGTGTAGTGTAGGATGACAAACAGAATTGTTCGCCCAGGTAATAAGTGCTTAGCTATACGCACATACATGGTTTTATGTATTTAACTAACAAAGATTCACACTGTGCACCACCACCACTTGTATCTCTATAATATTGCAAGTCTCTTTTGGATTGAGCATTATATTGTATTATATCTAAAACAGTTTGGTATGAATTCTTAGGCAATAAGATTACCAAGAGAATTGTCCTTGCATTATGCATTATGTTATAAAATATGAAGATGGTAGCTATAGAATGTTGTTGGACCAATTTGCAAAACATACCAAGATTTTCATAATTACATTCATGGTCTGATCTGTCATGTTGTGCTTCAAGGCTTTGAAAGGCTGTATTTTATGATTGGTATGAGCTATGATGTATTAATGAACAAAAGTGGATGGCCGGGGCTATTTACCTTTACATACCTCATATTTATTAGCACCATCGACAATACATAACATATTCATTCACAATTATTAAGTAACGAAGTTATTAAGTAACGAAGTTATTAAGTAACGAAGTTATTAAGTA
>JABASD010003100.1:0-21964 GCA_019776165.1 Pogonognathellus flavescens
CATCCTCTTTTTTTGTCTGTGTTTTGACGATTCATCCATTTGTTAATTCATTCATTTCTTTAGAAAAATTCATTTCTTTTTTAGAAAAATTAATTTCTTTTTTTGTTGGATTAATATTAAGTCAGATAAAATGAATGTTACTCACGATCAATCACATAGAAGCATTAAATAAAGTGTACACTTACTACTCACACTAAAAACGTACATACTCCTCATTCAGCCAGTACCTACATGTGCATCACTCTATTCGTATTTATCTCACAACTACACGAAAAAGATCACCAGCAACCAGATACTAATTATACATACATTATTAAAAGAAGATATGTAGTATCATTAATTACATATATCCCAAACAAAAGCATACTCGTAACATTTATGCTTTAACCATTACGTTTTATTATATGTACGACTGGAACGTACCTTAACATAATCAGCAGAACAGTGAATCCCAATATTTTATTATGAATGATGAACAGAAACTGCTTTGAATTATGTTGTACAATGTACATAAAGCGTGTATGTGTTCAACTATTAATCATTATGTAACCAGTACGTGCTTTTACGCACTAGATAGAATATGAAATGAATACTTACCAGTAAGAATTTCGGCTGCCACTGTGTCTGACTGACATCGGAAGACGTATGCCACATAAGAATTGTTGTTCGCTCCGCTGCTTTCACGACATATAAACCCAAAACACTCAGGGCTGCTTATCCCCTGTTAAAATTCAAGAAATAATTATTATATAGGTACAAAGTTAAGAGATTGGAATTGGAAAGATAGACATTATATTCATCTTTACTAATAATGTATAACGTATCTACATATAAAAGGCAAGTTAACTAAAAACGATGCACGCGATGAGAACGTCCATAGCTTCACTACTAGTAACAATATTATATTATTAAGTCTCGGCAGTCTACTAGTCTTGTTTAAGTATTACGCATAAAGTTTAGTTGTCAAAGTCAAATGGAATCATTTACTCGTATTTCAAGGTTATGTCTACCTGATAGATTGCCTCACAACTAAAGGCAATGTGGATTTGTAACTTAATATTAGTTAATAATCCATTTTAGTATCCAGTGACTATTTGCTTAAAATATGCAGCACTATTATGGACGGACCTGTGTTGTGCAACTACCAATGTATTATTCATACAGCCCTATGTAGTACATAGTACGCTTTTGTGGCGTGGCTTAACAAGAGGGAGGATGTGTAATAATATGTAATATATGCTTCATTAATTTAATGGAACAGATCAACTAGCAAGAACAATTAGCTGAATGTAATATACCGCTTACATTAGATATTGACATTTGCATGGACGTGCAGTAAATAATAATAAGTTCAATTTTACATACTATAATATTTGCAGACTCGACAAAAGCTGTTTACAATCGTGTGTACGTATAATATGAATATTATGTCTACATTGACAGTGCCTATGCACTGTATTTACGTCGTCAACGTCGTCATCATAGTTTGACTTGACCTGTCTGACAAGCGCTAAACAAAGCAAAATAGGATAGGTAGTCATATTACAAACAGTAATTCTTGAGATTTATTTGAAACCTCTACTGCTTCTTCAAACAATTTGTGCATTACTATGTCATCAAAGTCATCATGTGTCATTTAGAGGTAGGAAAGGCAGGCATGATAAAATTCACAACTGGCAAACATTTATCCAGTGCCTAGGTTTCAATGCGTGAGACGAAATGAATTAGGTACGTCTCCTAACTCTTAAGCTTAAAAAATATTGGGCAAATAAGCACTATATAATATAAGGAAAAAGTCACAAAAAGGAAATACTAAAGATTTTGTCTATGAGACCCCGAAACGTAAATCCTACAATTGCAGACACGTATGAACTGTTATAAACTTTATTTGCCTTTCTAACTTCTGCGTTAGTTACGGAAGATATTCTAAAGTGACTTATTTTAAACATTGTGGTTCCATATGGCTTTGGCTACATTAGGACTTTCAAATTATATGGAAAGGCTAGAGTACCAATGCATCAATACATTTAAAAAAATACGGATATATTACATCATTAAATTCATTAACGACTGTTTCATTTATGTTTTTCAAAAAAGTTGTCACGCTACTAACACAAATAGCAAAGTTCTCTCTTCGCGTTTTCGTTTTAAGACTACCAACCCTAGTTTAAAAATCTAAAAATGTAAATTATAAAAATGGTTTGAAATAAACTCACTTGAGACAACTGGAAAACATCTCGCAGTTGTTTGTTGAACAAAGTAGTTTTAGCATCCGGGCTAATGATGCGGATTTCACTGCGACCCACCAAAAGCAGCATAGTTCGGTTGTAGTGAGAACTTGAGATTTTCTACAGAAACAAATCAAGATGGTATTATAAACTTAGTTAGAGTCAATTAACAAAAAAATGCGTCATACAGTATTGGGTTTTTCTGTTGTTTTCTTACGGATGTTTCAAGAGACTGTCCGCGTGGTGCGTTTCCGGTGGATAAAGCTCGATTTCTCATAGGTTCCGCAGGCAGTGACAAGCTTTTCACCAACCACGAATCCCCACTCGGGTTTCTGACACGGGAAGAAGTCTTTCCAGTATTCGATTCTTCCAAAGGATGCGAAATTGTTGATCGACTCGACTCCTCCCGGCAGTTTTCTTTATTTTCTGACAAGGATACGCTGATATCGCTCAGAGATCCTGTGTCGCCTCCTCCATTCGTCAGAGTAGATTTTGCACCCAACTCCGCACGATCTGACTCGTCTGTCGGACTAGAAAACTTTCGAATGACCGGTTTCTGCGCAGTTGAGTTCAAACTGTCCATAGAGCCAAGATCGCTGCCCGAATCCTAAATTGACAATTTAAGGGTTAGATTATTAGCTAATTTTTAACAGGTTCAGTGATAAGTAAGTATGCATATACTAATAATACGCAAATACCTGTGAGCTACTTCGTCGACTATCGGTGCAGCTGTCTCGTCTCTCTTTGTTGATTCTTTCAGTTTCATGACTTTTAAACTTCTCCAAAGCGTCATCAATGAACGAAGATGGCGCCTTTCGATACGACATACGAAGCTTCCCCATATACAGTACCTGAATTGCAAGAAACACCATGAAGACAGTGAAAATATACGAATATTTTATATCAAAAATCGAAATACATATTATACTTCCTGTATTTATATTTAAATGTATCAAATTACCTCAAAGGAAACAGCTTCGTTGGAAAACGCGGCCAGTTCTCCGACTTTGGGACTGGAACACGATTTCATGGGTCCGGATGTACCAGTACAATTGTTGGACGATTCCTTCATAGTTGAAAGAATTTCCTGTACCTGAAAACCAAAAATAAAACGTTGAGTTTAGATTCAATGCACTAAATTCGTACACAAAGCTGTTGAATGAATAATTTTGATAATAATGGTATAAAGCCTGAAACTATAAGTATAATAAGGAAGTGGAAGACAGTTTGTGCGTGTACGTGGTATAATATTGACATATTTAAACAAGTTACAAATAGAGTTAGAATAATAAAGTCAATTTACTGGACTCAAAATGGAAGGAGCGAGAAGTATGCGCATAAATTTTTGCTTGTACATTTTGAAGTATGGAAAATAATTTCTTTCTCAATTAAATTTAACCACTTGAAACTTATTGAAGTAATGCTTATTATGTTCGTTATTTTAATTATTTCTCTAAAACTGGGCAAAGTACAGAGCACTTTAAATTTAATTACAACTGGAGGAAAATGAAGTGATCAGTTTAAACGACTTGCATAAACTAAAGGGATTCGAGACGAACGGCTTGGGGTTAACAACCTGTGGCGTCTGTGACTCTTAAAAACCTGGAAATATCCCCTGATTGTACTAAGGGCAGTTTGTGTTCTACCAGGGATAAACTATTCCGTCCTGACTCCACACAGTTCAAAGCTTGCAAAGTATCGGAATCTTAACGTTCATATCCGTACTGTGTTCCGTACTGATTTACATGAAAGGTCTCATTAGGGAGGTGGCACCGTTTGTGCCATTCTTACATTCTCCCTGGACGGACCTGGACATTACATTTGTAGGTGACTAAAGACACAACATGAGACACACAATACGCAGACAACACACCACTGACACCACATACATGTATTACTTTTAGAAGACGCGATGGAACACCTCCTATGAAGTCTGCGGGTTAGATTTGCACCATATAGACTAATACTAATATACTACACATATAGATAGATATAGATATTGCTGATACACGAGAAAGCAAAAAGACGGTTTTATATTGCTACATCACACAATCATACTGTGAATGGCAGATCGTATCACACAATGCTCGTTGCTCCAGAAACATTAATACATTATGCTGCACAGATATTACCACCCACTACTAATAAGTTGACAAAGTTGAACGATCGGTTGATTTATCTTAATGTTGCAGCTCTGGAAATGTGAAATCCGAGATGCACAATCATTACATCACAATGAACTCATAAAAATCATACTTTCCCTACGCTTCGCCTACTACGAATAACTTCCCGTTCTTGGCGTCTCGAATATGTTTACTGACTACCTATTGATTTATTAACAAGGGAATTGTACGTGACGCAATGTAGGAACAAGGATATGTGAGAAATGAATGGCGAATGCAGTGGCTTCAACGGATGGACTTTACTTCTGCCTGTTTTCGGGGTTTACAAATTTGCAGGTTCACCACCGTGGCCGTATAAGCAAACAATCTATACATTTGACCCTTAATATACTGGTTACACTTATTATATTTAATACATAGCACATGGTGCATGCACTTGCACTTCATATTAGCGACACTATATCTTACTTTGGTTTAGTAAAGTCCAGCGTCCATGTTACAATATAGTAACCCTTTGACCATTATTAAATTGTAAGGAGTCGGTTTTATATAATGTAGAATAAGAATTATTTCTTAAGAATTTTTAGTAAAATGAATACGGATTACATTTCCCACATCAAAGCTACGTGCTCTTCGTTCAAGAAAAAGCAAACGACGGGCCAGATGATTGCTGGGTTGTTCCTCACATGCACTTCCATTTTTACACTCCTCATCTGTAGTCTCTTCTTGTACTGTACTACTACTCTCCGGTCCGGTTCCGGAACTACCCTCATGTTCAATAGCTCCTCCATCATTCTTAAACCGAACTGCCTTTGAAAATGAGTCTTTTTCTTTGGCAAAGAAAGGTGTACTTGGTGCGAAGGCCCAAGAATGTCTCCGATTGGACTTTGGTGGCAAGATTTGGAAGTTTGGATTGGCAATGCCCGTAACGATGTCTTCAATGGGATTTCCATTGCTGTCTTCATTTGGTGACGGCATCGAAAATGAAGCACGCGAGAAATTGATTGATGCAAAGTTCTCAACTGCACCCATAAACATCCCCATTTCTTTTTAAATTGTCATACTATCCAAATTACTCTCATTCAAGTTCTCACGGATCCACCGCATATTAAAAACAGATGATATCAACTTCACCTTTTCAATAATTATTACAGTTCACAGTAGCACTTGAGACGGTTTCGTTAATGGGTTATTCGGTTATTGCTTTTTCTTAATCAAAGTACTATGAATAACAATAACAAGTTTTACATGCACCCAAGTTAACTCCACTGGTCGCATCGGCGAACAGTGGAGTGGACCAATGGATACACATGAGAGCATTGACGACAGTCAAAATGCTAAGAAATGTATCTAACTGTAGTTGTATTCTGCTGCATAACCAAGGGCGTATCTAGGATTCTGAAATGGGGAGGGCTTAAGCTGTTTGGGAGTGGCTTAGAGAAAAAAATTAGCAAATTTGTGGCATCAGGCAGCACATTTATATGAAATAATCCATTTTCTCAGAATCTTGGGGGCCCAAGCCCGGTTAGCTCTTAGATACGCCCTTGCGCACAACCAGCATAGTTTTTTCACAACGCAGTTGCTTTCATATACAATTTTTTTAAATTGCATTCTCAGTCGTTCAGTCAGTCAGCAAAAATTTAGGATGCATTCAATATAGTAGCTGTTGCCAGACCAATATTAACAAACACGAATTGTATAACAATTATTTTTAGGAAACTAAACGCCATTTAGTTGAATTAAACATTTTCACCTGCTGGTCCATGAAAATGTTAAGAATAGGTACAGAAAACGAAGGATTTAGTAAAAGTCAAATCTGTATTGTAAAACTTAGAACTGAAGCTATAATGAACTGATAGCAAGCGACATGCGTTTACCAGACGCTTAAAATAATATTTTGTAATAAACTGAGTTGAGATGAGACGGAGATTTCACTCTGTACCTCATCGCTTTTTAAAATTGAACATACAAAATTGAAAAGCTCTTCTCTTGTTAAATATCATTCCGCAATTAGATTTTATACATTTCTATATAATTTGTGAACTAGGTGATATTAATACAATATCTTATCAATGTCTTACAAAACATGCAGACCTTACTATACCTATGGATTATAGTCAGTAATTCAACTATTCAACGAATGATGCATGGAGTCTGTCATGTTCGCGGTGAGTAAATGTAGGGTTAAAAGTTAAAATAATCCATACTTCAAATGCAAATGCAAATACTGTTTCAAGTCTACCTAATCATAACATAACACAGATCATTCTGTTTTATTTACACAGGTATCAACATTCAGTACTTTTTGAGTAGTTTCCCTAACAGTAATCTCACACATTTACAATTAATGACGTATTTTGACTCTCCACGATTGATTGCGGATAACGGATGTCAATATTATGTGTATGTGTACATTATTAGAAAAATTGGCACTTATTACTAGTACGCAGTACAATTTTCATGATATGGCTCAAGTTTATCTTATACACAACTTTTTCTAATCAGGTCCTCTACCTAAGTCCCACTCTTTTTTTACGATAAATTGGATTGTAAATCCGTTGTTAATCCCTATTTGCATAGCATAAGGATTTTTCCGGTTTTGGCATTTAGTATATCATACAAATAATTTGAACATATTTCCATTAATATTTCCAAAAGTTTTCCATTAATATTTCATAGGAGCAGCTATAAAATAGCAATTTTAATACACCTTAATGTACGTGCAAGTGCAAGTATATGAAGTTATTGCCTGTCATTAACCTTTGCCATCATAAACAGTTGACAGTTAGTTGAAGTAATCATAAATCTATCAATGGGTAGTTAAAAAATTATTTCTTCGAATTTAACTTGAATGTTGAAATAATTTACTCACTTAACATGAAGTACATAATTCGTAGACTGTATGGCTACGAAACATTTGTTCTTAACTGAGCACATAGAACATCCACACACAAAGTGAGTATACGCGATGAACATAATAATTATCATGTATGTAGCAATGCCTGTTTCCAGAATAAGTAAGTGAATGTATTACACACCCTAATTGCTGTTAACTTTATACACAAAATGCAACCAGTCGTGTCGTAAAACATATGTAGGTACTTCGGTTTGCAAGTAGAATATTATTTAGGTAGTAAATAATTGTGTTGCTTTATCTCCCCTGCAGGCTTCCTTGCCTACCGTTTTACTTACCAAACTTACAAACGTAAACCTCCTAAATCCCCCCCTTTTACTGTACTATACATCAGTATTTCAAGATGACTCTTAACAACACACACAATCTATACACATTTGTAAAAAATGTAAAAACTAGTAGATATTTAATGTGTATATTTTAACTCCTAATAATAATATTCAACTTGGGTAGGCAATAGGTATTAGATATGTCATATTATTGAGAATGTGCCTTTTGAAGATAATTTGTTATGTTTATGAGCATAACTTTCAAGTATGCTGATATATATCACTATTTACTAAAATAAAATGGACATGTTTGATCTCTCTTTGATATGCATGGAAATGTAACAACGGGTAAGTACTAAATTGGCTGACAAAGAAATTGAGGAATACTAAACACACACAAATTGCTAGTAAATAGTCGGTCAGTAAATAAACGGGTGAGTAGTCTAACTAGGTATTGTTGTGACAGAGCGAGTGATTCGATTTGTATGGAAATGTGATGCTGCTTCACTCTGTGATGAGTGCCAAGAGCAACAAAGGAATATTTATTAGTGCCAAGCAGATCTTATGTAATATTATGCAGACTCCGAAAGATGTGAGGCTACACAATACAGATAATGTCAAATTTTACAGCTGCATGCAATACACATCAGCCTGAACTTTGACAAACATTTTATACCCTACATATGAACGAACGTATGGTGAGGGGTTTCGAGTCTTTGTTAACTACACAACGAAAAATTCTCTCAAAACTTTTTTAAAATCAAGTGGAATATTTTTATATCGCAACGAATAAAAATGCTTACTGCATAAACTAACTGCGGCACAGTACAAATTGTTGTGCATGGATTTGAATATTTTTTTAAATATTTCTTTTCAGTTCATTTTTTCATTTGACTCGGTTAGCGCTTTCAAATCTTTACTGTTGTGCATTTACCCACTGTGATTTTAGACTGAAATTATAAGTACATAAATGTGGCTTGAAATAGTGAAGAAATAAAAGTGATATCGTTACATAATGAAAAACCAAGAAAGCGGATGGCTTTGCTGCTGTATGTCGTTGTAAATTGTAACTCGATTTTAGCATTTGCAATTCATTCTGCATTTTGCCAACGCATTCTGCTAAACAGTTGAATGTGAATGTGATGCATGCGTGTCGTGCTATATGCACTTCAGAGTCAACATAAAAATAGAACAAACTCTCGTATGTTCTTTCCAAGCAGAGCAGCAAGAAAATAATTTTTTGGCTTTAATCGTGTATTCGTCTCTCGTCTTTCTAGCTCTCTGTCTCATAATGTATCTCTCCATGTACACTACACATTATATTATTTTCATTCTGCAAATATATAGTTAGTATCCATTGCCGTTTTCCCTACTACCTTTCTACCACAAGTAGATTACATTTCCATACGAACACGCACGCAACTAACTTGAAGGCTTTTACTGCATGCAGTTTTTACCATCTTTACTTCCCTCTTACTGTAATAATGGCTTGTGGCTTGTATCATTGAGTTTTTCTATTTTCTACTGTCTAAATTGCACTTCCTGATTTCGTACTACTACGGTGCATGGTAGCGCTGGCATCCTTTCTTTAAAAAACACACATGTAGAATGATGTCGAATATAAGGTGAGCTTTATGTGGAAAACCGTTGAACTCAACTACTCACATCTCCATCTCAATTCTCAACTCATCGAACATTGTCGATGGCACGTCACTATAGTATTTCTTTCGTAGGGCAAAACACATTAAAAGGAAAGTGTTGTACTCTAAAGAATGCATTCTAGATTTCAGTTCCAGGTAATGAAATGACAGACCTGTTTTCTAGGAATGGACCACGGTGACACAATTAAGAAAGAAAGAACAAATTGTGCTTCCTGTACAAGATTAGGTATTGCGTGCATACAGTTTCGCAAGTGTAATTGCATACAAAGATTGCAAACGATAGTGTTACCACTCAAAGAAATGAAAATACATACTTAATCTTATGATAGAAAAAAATAAGTTTAAACACGGTATACTTAATAGACAACGGGAAATCTGTTTGGACTTCAATTAATACGAAAAACATTCATTTGCTTTACTTTTACACTTGTATGTATTTAGAGAACAGTTGTAGTAGCAGAAATAGTCACTGTTTGCACATACTGAATATGTAACTTGATTTGCAAAAAATGTCTGCCTAATTTTCGAACTGTATTCCCATTTCATTATAATTTATACATTCCGTTGCTACTAAAATACATCTTCGGTGTCGTTCAGACACCATTTAAATAGTACTAACTATTTTTCTACGCAATACACACATCAACTATGTATAGACACTTCAACGAACTAATATTTCTAGCCAAATCTTAGCATTGTCAAATTCCATGTTACGATTTTTTATCTGTGATTATTTTTTGCATCTCAAATTTCCAATTATAAAACTACAATTGTCTCACTGTGAACACCGTGGAGATAATTCGAATTCCAGTCAATCATTCACTAAATTCAAAATTGAGACCAGTGAAACCACACACATGTATAGGTACTCGGGTATGTTATTAATTACTACACTAGGTATTTAATACTTGCATGTTCACAAGATCCACAGCGTGCACAGAAAAAGATGCTAAAAATATGTTTTTAGGGCACACATTTTTGAGAGACACACACGAAAGTATCTGTAGCATTAATGTGTTAAAGGCACAAGTCTGATGCACAACTTAATCTAACACATTCGAATAACAAATGAATTTCCAACAACAGAGATCATTGAAAATGCTCCAGATAGAAGTGGCGAACATTTGTAACATGAAAATATTTATTGCTACGGCTCACTAACTTTTACAGTACCATCCCGAGTACTCCATTGAATCTAAGCACTGATTTCGTATTATTTTCTAACATAGCTAAATTAATGATTCCACAGAAGTTGAGTACTTGCTTGAATTCGACACACAATCCGACAGAGTTGTTGTAAAACTAGTAAAATCATGGAATAATATTGTATTTGACATTAAATGAAGACATTTGCTTAAAATGCAAACAAGAGCAAAAATTGACACATCTAACGCACAGAAAGAAAGATCACGTGTAAATGAATTATTGCGGTTCCTTTTTGTTTATCATTCGTATTTCTACATTCTTTTAATTAATTCAGGAACACTTGAGCATATCTAATCAGTAATTCGTCCATATGTATCTTTGCTGCTACACATTTAATTCGTTACCCTACACTCATGTTTGTTTAAATATGATGCAATGAATTATATAGGTAAGTAAGTATAAGCTCGTAGTACGAGTAATTCTGTCAATGCGTTGTGTAACTGCGAATAAAGATTTATATGTTGTTTGAAAAGACTTATTGCTCTTATCATTATCAGCAAAGGTGTGAAGCTGTATAATCCTTTAATCTGCAATAAATATAGTTTAAGCAGTTTATATGTCGACTGTCGAGAGTGACAGTGCAAATTTCTTCTTACGCTGCGGTTGTGGGATGCAGTGTCCAAAATCTCAACTGTCTGTAAAACAGACAAAGTTGGACGATTGGATTTAGAGGCACAATTATAACAGGTCTACATTTTAGGGATGTATATAAGGGACGAATGCAAGTTGCATGAATGCAGATAATAAGAATTAATCTTTAGTAAATATATGTAATCTTTTGAATTATACAAAACGTGAACGCCTACCTAACACGCTTAGAACTGGTTTAAACTCTATTTTTACACAGACAATAATATTCCCAAGGTCAGTAAACAATAATAAATTGTCGATTGTAAATAGAAATGAGTCGGGAATGATCATAAAAAAGAGGAAAGCGAAAAAACAAGCTAGTAGTAGGAACTGTGAACACATGAGTGAATTTCTATTTTATTGGTCACCATGTAGGGCAATAATTGTTTGAGCACATTTATTTGCGTTTCATTTCCTTCCTCCATTCATTGTATTCAATACTCGTATAAAGTGCCCAATTAAATTAATATTTTCGTCTGCACAAATATGTTTTGCCCCGACTTTTTTTTCAAATTGATTTTGACGTTCATTGTAATAAAAGTATTGGCGATGAACATGAACTTACAAAAGTGAAGTACTAAATTCAGTATTTTGGTCAGAGTAGGATTTTAGTGCACAATAAGAGTTTATGTCTTTGGTAAACAAAACAGTAATAACATCCCATCTGACAGCTTGGGAATTCTAAATAATTTTGCAATAAATAGTCATTGCATTAAAATACATATGCACACATTATAGAGATTGTACAAGTTATGCAGTTGAAGATATTTACTTTTCTGAAAACTGAAATTCCAATAAATGTCAATTTCATGCTTCCTCCATAATAAAATGCAGAAATTACCTCTTGCCCATTCATATCATCAAAGGTAAACCTAGTGGTAATTATAATTAACAGAAAACTTTTGTTTTAACTTGTGTTTAAACAATTCAGCGACCTTGTCTGCCTTGTAATATTACTCAAATCTATACTACATGAAATAAACCGGTCAACAACGGGTGTAGTGAACAACAAAGTTTCGTAATATTTAAAAAAAAATGTTTACGCTTATTTTGAAAACTTACGCATAATTTTAATTGAATTTCGTATGAAAATGTACATTTGAATTGCTCGTAGGCATTGATATTACATATCTTCTCTTTTATATCGGAGCAATACTAACAAGCCTGGTATTTATACCAAAACACATTTATTGGATCAAAGGTCATGAAGGAGATGACCGATCCACCCCATCTTCGAACTTAACCTTACATTAGACCTCAATAGTATGAGTAGCAAAGAAGTCTTTAGTTTAAACCGTTCTTGAGTTATCGTGCGTACGGACAGACACACGGACAGGGTGAAATTATACAAGCAACATTCGTTGTTTAATAAACCTAGTCAATGTGTTAGTCATTTATCTTGTACCTAATATCTTGTTCCTACGTAATTAAGAAATACATGTGTAGAATTAAGATTAATCTAAGTTATAATTAAGCATTTATAGTCTATCTGGTTTTACACTATTACTATTTCTAAACTCTTCCTTCATCTGCAAGACTTAATTAAGTGTTTACTTGTACTCATTTAAAAGCTTTTGTGTAACTTTGTGTGGTTGACATTTGATTTTAATTTTTCGAATAAAAACCCGGCATTATCATTAAAAAGTTAAGGATGGGAGGATCCTTTACAAAACTGTTTCACGGGATTGAATATGTGTCAAAAAGATCTAAGCTGTGGCTCAAATGGCGAATATACCTAAATGGCATATTTTGTGTGGAATGGAGCAAAATTATTCGCATTATGTAATAAATAATAATAATCATGTTCATTGATCGCCGTAAAGTGAGCTTCGGTATTTCTAGTGTGCATAAATACTAAGTGCACATAATATTTATAAACAAAAGTTTAATATAATGATGAATGTTGATAAAGAATAAAAGAACGTTTACCGAATTTGCTTTGCCCCATTGGCTTTTTGTCGGTCTTTTATAATTAGATCCAACGACCGTATGATTCGGATTAGGAGGACAACCAGAGTATTTGCGTTGTCTCACATCCGTGTTGTAGTGTGAAACAGTTGTAATGGGCACAGTAATCATTTTGATTTTGGATTTGAGATAAACCAATATCTTTCAACTTCACACAAAAGATTATGAACCCTCACTCTTGTAACTTGAGTTCACACGTACTGAAAAAATCACCTCAAGTTATAACTGCGATGAACAGAAAGTTCTCCATTTCTTTCTAATTCATAAAATTATCACTATTGTCATCCGTAATGTACACTGTCCTGCGTAAAATCTGATAATATAATCTTTCTTCCACAATTAGCACGAAATGAGAAGTAATAGTTTTTTTTGCTGATTACCTATGAAAAATAATAATGTCCGTACACTGCATTACAAATTAAATCGTGATTCAACAATCGTTAGCAAGAAACACAATATGCACGACTGTAGGGAAATCCAAATCTTATCATGCCAAATCGCCGAATATGTCTGGATCGGGAAAACACAAAGCAAATGTATTATTATGTTTCGTACATTATTATTTTGTACGATACAATATTTGCATATAAAACAACAGCCCCGCAGAATGAACTTTACAAAAGAGGCAAAGAATCTTTCAACCACGATTCTGCAATGATAACGGTTGTTCCCTTTGTTGACTGTTGATCAAAACATATTCAATGAAGTGTGAATTCGATGGTGCAGTTTGTTCTCGTAATTTGTAATTATTATTCATAAGATGAAAACACAGCAGACGAAAACAAGAGAAATCGGTAGAATGCCACCATAAACTCAAACTGAACTCCACTGTGGGTGTACAGAATCACACCGTACAGAAGGATCTTTTGCAATACGCAAACACGAAATGGGGAAGATTGTGAACATGTTCGTCGCACATGTTAAAAGGTTCTTGCGTACACATGCCCATTGTTAACATGATAATACTTTAAAGATGATTAAGTAAGTTATTATTAGAGTTATTACTTATCACACCAACGTCTAATGCAATAATAAATGTATAATGTATGCTAATGGTAAATATACAAGCAAGTTCCATTGGACTTTAACACTTGCAGGTTGCAAAGTTGCGATGCAACTAAATCTGAAGACTGAAAAGAGAAGACGAGACGAGCTTGCCAAATGTATTTATTATTGCGCTCTGCTCTGTATGTATAAATAATATCCTGTGAATGTGCGACTTCTTCAGACTCATCTAGCCAGGTAGAGAGATACACATACCAAGCATCATAATAATATCAGCACGCACATTTCACTATGGTCTGGTATTAATAGCCAAGTTGGCTGGCACGTCACAAATGCACACAACACATTTAAAATCATCAGTTAAAATATTTATTTTATACATTCCTTCGAAACTAATCGTTATGTTATACACAGCTAACAAACGCTTATTAAATAGCTTATTTTTGTTAAGGTAAATTTGCATTGCTGCTGTACGTTCTGTATAAGCAGAGGCCTACAACGAAATGAGAAAAATAAGAAGTGTTTGCGAATACATTTAATATTTCATGTGCTATGTTTAGGTACTGAGAGAGTGAGAGATGCTATGGCATGGTTGAAATAATCAAAGTTCAAGTCAGCAACTCATAAATTAGAACGCACTACAAAATATTTTGCTATAGAGTATTCACACGAGACTGTGAGAGACTGAGACTAACATTCAGAGTCAGCTAAGCTACCGAACCTCATTTTTATTTACAGTCTCACTAACCACAACGCAACAGGCAGTAAAGAAAGGCAAAAATGAGACTCCCACTTTGTGCGAGATGACGGAGAAGAATGGAAGTAAAAATATTATTATTAATTATTAGCACCTCTATCATTCGTTACAGTCATGTTCAAAATATTTTCTATTTGTTTTCCTTATTACGTTTCTGCCGTTTGGTACTGTTTTTGTTGTACTACTTTAAGAAATAATAATACTTAAGCTGAATACATGCAATTAGCTTTGTGACAAAATAACTCACACTAGTTTGCTGTGTGTGCAATTATATTTTTATTCACTTCTGCTGACTTTCTCAATTTACTGTAAGCTGCGTGGCTATAAATATTTCCCTTGGAATTATTTATTATTCAGGGTGTTGACAAAAGTGATTTGAAATTTTTATCGGGAACCCTGTAAGTCATGTAAGTTGTTAATAATATTATTGGCTTGTGAGAATAAAAATTGTTTTATTCGCAAAAGCTCACGTCAAATTTTCATGGCAATATTATTACTGTCTACATTTGTGAAATTTTATGGGCACTGAGGACTCATTACGGAAATATTCATTTTCTGCTTTTGAATTTCAGCCTCTACTAACAATAAGTATAGGATTCACACAAATTAATATGAATTTAATTAGGAAGGGATAAGTCTGTTTCCATAATAATGTAATATAACTAATACATTTTTTCATCAAGCGGAACTGTTCTACATCTATTCCACATCTTTACTCCTCGTTCTTGACTATGACTGAATCATGTAGAAAGACAAACTCTTGACTCTCGTTTGAATATTTTGACTCTCGTCCAAAACCTGAGCTTATGCGTATGTGAGCAGTCTAAGCCGTATGGGAGTTGACTCACTATTGCAAAGCAATGAGTCGTCTTGTCTCGTTTCGTTTCGAGTATCATGGCTTTGTAGACACAATGCACTAACTGTGATGCTGTATGAATAAGGCATGTATTCATCTGTCTAACTAATTAATCTACTTTATAATTGTGTAGAGCTAATATTTTGGGTACCAAAAATACCAACCAAAACACGTAGTCCAAAAATGTACTTATAAAGCTTCGCTGGAATAGTTTTATATTTTTCAGTACAAATTGTAGTGCATAAGGAAAGTTGTCCATAGAAATCGTTTGTGTATTCTTTTAAATTGCGTAATATAAAGTAGATACGAAAACGTTGGTAAAGTTATCCTTTTATTACTATTAACTAAGCTCCACAACAGAGCAATATTTTAACCGTACCAGTCTGCAGGTGAACACTTGCAAAGATTGGTAGGTACATTAATTTGCTTTCAGGCGTCATTGTAAAATTCCTACGTGTCTCGTCTCAGTCTCAGTAGGTCAAATACACTAAAAATCAGCCTTTGTGGCTATTGATATTTGCATTTTCAATCAACCAGAAATTAGAAGCATACTTCATTTCTACACGCTTTCCCTTCTCAAACAAATATCAAGTAGGTATTCAGATTTTATTTCAAAAGATAAGTAGATAAGTATGATTTTACTCCCTTAATTTTATTACGCGCTGGAGAGATTTTCGGCACTGATTTTATGAATAGTAAAGTATTTGAAACTTAATTTAATATTGCACTGTTCGTCTTGGTATAGGTATCATGTAAGCACTTTTACATAAAAACACAATGTTTTTTCAATTGTTTTAGAAAAAGCGTTTTTCTGGTTTTGCGCTACAATTTTAATTACTGAAACTTCTGACTTCAATACGTTTGATTTCATCTACCATTTATAAAGTAAAATATTTGCTTGTGATTCAATACCAGCACAAAATGAATGTTTTACTTAAGATAAGATGTTTGCCAATGACATTTAAAAATAAAAATGAATAGTTTCGGGTAAGTTGATTACCACAAGCAATAGGTTATGCGTGCTGATATAAAAATCAAATTCAGTTAAAGCGTAATATTTTTAGACAAATTGGTAAAGCTAAGCATTTATTTGTACCCGTAACGCATCCAATGCAATTTGACTACATGTGTCGTTCTACTATAATATAGATGTTTATCAGCATTAGGAATTAAGGAATTGCAACATTGTAAATAATTGCATGTAATACACTACCATGTCTTTTTTAGTTTAGCAAGAAGTGCGTTCTCTATGCAAGTTGATTCGATAACAAGATATTGGCTGTGATTCTGATGAAGTGTACAGCAGAGCAATAATTTACTTCGTTGTTTGGCATTACATCGGAGGACATTATTGGCGTGGTAGTCTTTCAATGTTAACCTTGCATTAGGACGATATACAACATTCGAAGACCATGACCTCGCCAATCTTCTTAGTTTCTGAAAAAAACCTAAGCTATCTTTACATAACACAAGGGTTTGGTACTACGCTTGCAATTCCAATGAGAATAACAACACTGAAACCCCGAATAAATATCACGCTCTTCTTTGTCTTTTCTTCAATTTATCTGTCATTCGCGAAGAACGTGAAACGCATTTATGAAAAATGTCACCTCTAGAAAACTTACATGCACTTACTGTAACCGGGTATTGCTCTCTAAGTGCAGAGAGATGTATTCAAGAAGATAGTTACTAATATATTTTGAGATGAATTTGGAATCTCCGGAATTTAAATAAAATAAACTAATAATAAGTGGGAATAATAAAATCACGAAATGAAAATTTAAGGAACAAACCTGAGGTTCACTGGAAGCAGATAATAGACGACAATGAAGATAAATCTCGTTGGCTCTGACTATCAAGCCGAAATACTTTTTATCGTCATCAACGTCTGGGATGACTGGAAAGCTTCTTAGACAATCCCACACATGAGATTCGAACAGGACCTTTCCAGTTTTGATTGAAGTTACAGTGAATACATTGTTTTTAATGAGAAGAACCACCTGAAACAAAAAACACGTTAATTTCGAATATTAGTGATTGTATACAACCTGTTTTCATGCTGCAGTTTATTTATTTATTTATAACCATTTTCAATTGTTTTAGCTCCTGGAACTAAAAATGTAACCCCTCTGTACTAACAAATTCCTGTATATTCAAGCAGATTTATAACTGAATACATTTCTGTATTTAAGTCATTCATATTTATCCCATTCTGACTTGTATTATTGTGATGCATATTGTATGAAGTATTAATCAACAAATTACCCTTACTATTACATAAAAACAAGATAAAGAAGTATATATGCACTGCAGGTTCTACTCAACTTGCGCAACAATACTTTTGTTTTTAAGTTGAAGGGGTAAGAGTTTGAAGAAAATATTAAGAATATTGTACAGCTTCACATAATATTTGAAGCTAAAAAATTAGTGGCCTTGCCCAATAGATATATGTATATATATAGTAGAGACGTAAGCAGCAAGCGATTAACCATTTATAAGTAAAGATAATAGTTGACAAGTTGACATTATAATGCCAATAGTTGTATTTGCCTTCCACTTGCACGTGTAAATTACAACTCATTTTGTAAAACATGTTTAAGGAATACGCCAAACGCCACTGTAATTGAATATTATTATTGGCAGACATTTTAAAAATAGAATCTGCAGTTTTTACATGCTGAAAATAGTTTCTCATCTATTGTGTATTTGAATCGAAGGAGCACAGTCTATCAAATAACTAAGGGTTTTAAAATTGCTGATTTGAGTGGGAATATTCATTCCAACTCAAATCAGCAATTCGAAGGCGAAGAAATTGAAAAAATAGATTAGATAGGAAAGAACCTACTTGCTGAGAATCTGTAAAGCGTAAAATCTCAGCAATGATCCATGGCATCATCTGAGGACTGTAATTACATCGAGAATCCATCATTGCAGCTCCCAAATAGTGAACAATGAATTTCCCTTCTACATTTCCTCCGCTCACCGACGATGTGTTCCCTCTTTGTTGTGAAGACAAAGACATTTTGAATCTGCAGCCAAAGCAAATTGAAAATTAATTAGGGTGTATCTAACTAATTAAGTGCTTAAAAAATGCCTATTACAAAGTACATAGCATTACCATAACAAGCTGTCTAATTGATATAGGAAACGGAGAGTTAGGCAAATGATACCGAAACGAAAAAAAATTGGTAATGAAAGGTGCACTGTAAAGAAAACATAAAAACTTTGAAAGATTTTTGTACAGGCCATTAGAACGATCTACGATTCAACCATATTCACTATTTCACTCCCATTTGTAAATTTAAATGAATTCAGGTACAACTACCTAGTATGAAGCTATAAATATGGTTGAAGACGTCTGACTATGTATCTATTCGACATTTTAATTATTGTTTTATTATTATTATTACTATTATTATTATTAATTATTAATAAATTTATAATATGATTATGATTAACTGGTTAAATTAAATAGTAATTATTCTCCACAAAACCAAATACCAATCGGATCCCTGCACCAGCTTCACTGTAATCACCGTAGCTGTAGACACCGGCAGAATCACTTCACACCTTTGAAATTTTAGATAATTTCAATTTGCTTTAGCTATGGAAAAATTATGATTTAAGATACAACATTACTATTGATTTTGAGTATTTATTTCGAAAACCCGATTCGAAAAACTCAATGTATATTAAAGTCATTTCCATACACACAAATCCCTTTTCTTTTATCGTAACCACTTGTATAGAAGCCTTCAAAAATTCAATTTCATGCGAATTGAACTGTGTCGAAAGTCAATGATTAGCTAACTCTAAACGACTTGCACTTCAGCGCACAATAAACTAACTATTTTCTGGGAATATATTGAGAAAATAATGATTAGGGATGAATACGAAGCGAATGTGAAGCTAAATTGAAAGTGGTTGGCTATACACCGTAAGCAACTGCGACTAATTGTCCATGCATGAATACGAACAAGTGTATTATTTTGCCACTTGTTTAAAGAGTACATACACGCGAGATGTGATACGATACGGGCACGGGATAAACGGGATACACACGGTGGAATACAGAATACATACAGTCTACATGAAAAAAGGTTCAGAAGAGTGCGAGTGAGACTGCATCATAGCAGACTACAAACACTGAAACACTGGCTGCGATTAGCAGTCCTGGGCACACAAGCCGATTCCACATCCATATCTTTGGCATTCAACAGTTTATGACAACTGAAATCATAATGATAATGACCATACAAAATTTATTACCAGGAGAAACTTACTTTGCAGGTTTCAAATATTTTAAAACCCTGAGGGCGAAATAAACCGAGAAAGCGGTAATCAACAAAACCAACTTAACCAACCCAAGAACTATAACGGAGGAATCGAAAATAGACGAGAGCCCTTAAAAAGGAATCAAAACAAATCGGGAGAACCTTCAAACTTGTAAGTAATCTAAAAGGGTGACCTCTAAACTAATCAAAAGAGACTTATAAGACAAATTGATGCTTTATTAATATTATTAATACTTTTAATGATCATATATAATAATATGCTATATTTATTAAGTTCATTCGTCCATCCAATTTTTCAGTTTTAGGATTTACTTATTACTGTTATTATATTTAACTGTTAATCGATAACCCGTCCCGTCCTGAGTGCGGGTCTGGGGTCTAGTATATAATAAAATTCTGTCTGATATTTAAAGAAATAAGCAATACTATCAATTAATCATTTTAGCAGTACATGGTGTAAATGTGTGTATTCATCGTACGAAATGTATGAAAAACAAACACAAGGAAAGGTCTTCGAGAATTGTGCCCAGGTATGGCGTCTAGTCTAGTCTAGTCTGACTGAACTAAAAATTCTCTATTGCTCAGTTTCGTTGATCTCAAATCGAATTGGCGTCAGAGTCAGACGAACGAACCGTTCGTCGTCTATATAATCACTTTATATTTATATGCCAACCGTGCCAGTTCTATGCAAAACCCTAGTTCGTACTACGGATAATATGTAAAACAGTCTTTTGCTAGGTTTAGTCTACAATAAAATGCATTAGATATAATTAGGTACATGTACATTTTATAAATGCAATGTAGTGTAAATTCGGTAATAGGGAGTGTAATTTGAGTATATATAGCATAGCTGTGTTGTTTTGAGAGCAGAGCATTCGAGCAGGGAACTACAGCAACAGAATTTAATTACCGTTTACAATATGCAACGCACTTCATGTAAAACTACATAATATCCCGGGCGTGAATGAAGCTAGTATAGTGGTTGCCTAAGTTGCTTTAGGTACTCGTTTATTAAGTATCAGAGATATATTTTGGGAATGTCAAAGCTGTCCATTAGTCTATCCTTCACCCAGATACCTTGAGAAAGGGTCGATACATTTTGTTCAAATCTGATTCACACCTTTGTACGATCTAGTATCGGTCAAGTCGTAAATGGCGAATTAAATTACATCCCCTTTATGCGAGGACTCTGAGTTTGAACCATTTACCTGTGGAACACAGGCACAGTAGAGTTGGGAACGGGTAAACCCGGTTCGAAATTTACGGGTTCGGGCATGAATTTTTGTAAAGTTAAACAGTTCGGGTTCGGGTCGGGTTCGAGACGTGACCACAACGGGTGGGGTTCGGGCTTGCACTTTATAAAGTCAAACGGGTTCGGGAAAACCTTTAAAAGCAAATCAAAATAATAATTAAATAGTTGTATTTGTAGAGTCTCCATACTTTCTCTTTACACTGTCTAGTATCTATCTCCAGTATAATATGTAATCTCTTCTTTAGTGAGAGTGGGTAATTGGAGAATGTGAATCCCTTAAAACGGGCTCATGTCGGGTTCGGGTTATATATTTTTCCCTTAAAACGGGTTCGGGCCAGGTTCGGGTTTTACATCTTTCGGTTCGGGTCGGGTTATCGTTTTTTCCCTTGAAACGGGTTTCGGGTCGGGTTCGAAAAATCGAGCCCGTTTCCAAGTCTAATGCACAGTCCAAATTAATACGACTTCGTCTTAATGGCTTGCGTATAGTTTAAACATTTACATTTAGGATTGAAGTTGATTCTACTGGTAAGAAATCACTACCACCACCACCAGTGCCAATCCCCATAAGGGAAACTGCACAGTGTTCTTTTGAAATAACAGTTATTCAAAAAGTTTTAATTTTATGAGAAGGAGATATTATAATAATGCTTTTTTATCTGTCAGCCTGTAAACACCTCACTCCGACATATATTTGGGCCGTTGCAATGGTTTATTACCAAGGACCGGATATTTATTTATTTATGATCTTAAAATATTTACATATATATTTAGTAAAAAGTGCCCAAATATTTACAAAAAGA